>OZ010738.1:183071658-183279158 GCA_963932295.1 Tipula lateralis | reverse complement strand
CGCGTGGATTTCAAATTTGCTACTATATTATCTGATATCTCAACTACTGCGACATTAATTGTGATGTGTGTATGATCACGACATATGGTGATAGTTCTGAAGCCATTAAACAAACTACATCCTAACAGCACAAGCAGTTGATTATACGTGGGATTTAATTAAACACTGGACGACCTGGGGAAAATCAAGGTGCTGCACTTCGCATACGAGCGGTCACAATTGGAATATGCTGTTTACAGTTTGTCACTTTACTTGGAAAGACGGTTGATCATGAATTATCGTACCATGAACAACTGCAGCGTTTACCAACCATATATTTTGACGGGTGGAAAACATACAACCTATAGCAACTCTGGAACGAGTTTAGCAACTCTAGATGCGAGCTTTTAAATTGCTCGACTGTTGGTAAAATTGTATTGTATCTAAAAGCTTTAATCAGATAAATCGCATTTTCGATTTTATTTTCAGGAAGGATACTTAAGACGCAGGTTGAAGCTACACTTGACTACTTTCTGATTTTAGTTATTATTTATTACTGTTATGTGTCTGACTATTACGTCAATTTTAATGTCACGTCTTATTTGTAAACTTATTTATAAATAAATAAATTCATTTAATTTTGTAAATATTTGTCAAGTGCTTTTACAAAGAAAATTTATAAATGAAA
This sequence comes from Tipula lateralis, assembly GCA_963932295.1. Lineage (NCBI taxonomy): Eukaryota > Metazoa > Arthropoda > Insecta > Diptera > Tipulidae > Tipula > Tipula lateralis. The sequence continues at coordinate 183,278,491 of OZ010738.1, read as the reverse complement.
ATACCAGGAACTTATAATTGAAAATAACATACACTCCGTCTCACTTGTTTAAGAACAACTGAAATATCTCATTTCTAAGGCTAAAAACTAAAAATAAGAGTGTAGGATGTCAGTTCGTGATTAATTCTTGACTTGTCTAAAAGAAAAGTCATTGAATATAGAAGAAAAAGGACGGCTTTCCAATTCAGGCTTTCAATGAGGACGGTCATAGCATCCGAGAATTGGTGCAAAAACTAGTTGTTCAACCGTTGTGCAGAATTTCCTATGTAACATAGAAATCCTTATAAAAAAATATAAAAAGGGCGTGTTAACATGGCTACAACAATCCAAGGTCGACTGAACATTCTTAGAGAACCTTCAAATTCTACCGTATCAATTAGTTATATAAGGTCTAAAACCAGTGTTATGGTCAGCATAGCAACCATTCATCGCATAATATAGCGTGCTTTTAAATGACGTACGGAGGAACCAGCGTCTTTGCTTTGCACAGCAACATGCTAGGTGGGGCAGATAGTGTCATAAGGTTGTATTTTCCGATGAAAACAGTTTCATAAAAAAAAGAAATTATGTGGTAGGGCGAGTTTGATTTAGATTTCCATTTCAAATTACAGCAAATTCATATAAAACCGTTTTAAAACGATCTTTTCCGAATCTTACCGAAGTCCTTAATGATTGGATTTTCCAAGAGCATTCCTATATTTATACCAGTATAACCAAAGTGTGAATTTAGGAAGAAAATGTAGTATTAATGCCTTGCTCGCCTTATTCATGTGACGGATACTCTACAAAAACGAAGGCAGTTCGACAGTAAGGAAGAATTAATTTGAGCCTTAAACTAAGTTTGATCCGAAATATCTTTAAGCTATTGGGGTCAATTTTTGAAAATCAATACACAAGAGACTTCTCGAAGTAATTGAACATCAGAATAAAATTTACAAACACAATTAAACGTTCTTATACAAGTGAGACGAGTATCGGTTATGGTTTCGATTAATATCAAAATATTGGTTCACCTTGATTTATTTGCTAGTGTTTTGTGACTAATCCAATTGCTTGGTGTTTAAATATGCAGTATGTCGAACAGAACGAATACATTGCTTGGCATAAAAACATTATACCTGACTTTCATATGAACAATTGTCGAAAGTGTATTCCAAATTATTTTAAATCCAATAAGCTTGGGTTAGGTTAGGTTTTTAATGCAAAATTTTGATCAACACAACAAACAACAACGTATAGACGTATTTTAATCTCAACTCAATTTCGATGACACGTAAATCTTATAAACAAAACAATATGCGACTAAATACTAAGAAATAGACGTATTTAAATGAACAAATTTGATCAGCTGCTACAGATTGATATGCGAATATAGTTATTTGTAAATCGTCAATCACAAAACTATAGAAAATGCTCTTTGAACTTGACATAATAAATTGAAAACTAAACCAGTGTCGTAGATAAAAAAAACTATTTATTTAACTAGTGTGATTCAAATAGCTGGTATAATTATAACATTATAAATAAAGTAAAACAACAAACTATATTATATAAGTGCAATGAATAATAATAAAACATCGCAATATTCAACGAGACATCGTCACACATAAAAAAAAAACTATTGGTTGCACTTTTTATTTTTATAAAGTTTTTATCGCGATAAATTTCGCGAAGTATATATACACGATATAAATAAATAACTTGCCTTTTATATATGTATATATCGTTAGTTTTTTGTTTGTTATTTAGTTCACTAAACAAACAGAGAAATATTGTGTTTTGACAATTAAAACCAAACTAAAATAAACTTCCTCAAAACTTTTATTGTTTTCGTTTTGTTTTCTTTCTTCGTGTATTTCTTTATAATAACAAAAAGTGAAAACTCTATATACCGTAATATAAACAAAACTATTTAATTAGTATTCAAAACTATAGAAAAAAAAATCACTAAACTATTTCAAAAATGTTATTGTTTTACTAATATAAATCACAATACACTAAAGTGACAAATGTCATCTTTGGTGGGGTTTTCTTTAGATAATAACAAATATAATTTTTTAAACACAACAAAAAAAACTATAATCAATACCAATAAAAAAAAACATAGTCAAGGATGAATTTTGTGTGCACAAAGAAAATATTGTATTTGTGTATGAATACACACGTACTAATACTATTGTAAAATTGAAACAATTACCGTAACAACACCAACTTATATTTTATATATATTATTTTAATATCTCTCATGAATCATACACACAAAGGATTTTTCGCGAAAATTACATTGTTTAACCATTTCTGTTATACATTATTATCACATGATTTCCACACATCTACGGTTAATTCATAAAAATCAATTTTTTAATAAAAAAAATAAAAATTTAAAAAACTTAACACACTACTATCATCGTGTATATTCGAAATGAGAAAATCATACGAAATTGTTATTTGTGTATTGTCAAAAACAAAAATCACATAACGGAGAAAGTAGAGCAAAAAAGAAAAACAATATTATGGTAAACTATAAATAGATGTCTATCTCATTCTAGCACATGGCTAATTCTATTTAAAAACACAGCAAAATAGATTTAGCGCTATAAAAAAATATATTTCATCATCCATTTAAATCAGACGTTGTAAATCGTTTATTGCAATTTTGATGCTATTTTGCCTAAGAAAAAATATATACATAAACAAAACCAACGTATAAGAATATATGAGGATCAGCACGTAATTGGTACAAGTTTTATATTCTGACAAAATATTAGATATTAATTATTTGTAATAGCGTCGTAGACGAACATTACAGTTTAATAACCCCTGCAATTTTTATTTTTATAGTACAATACCATCTCACTCACACACATATTGATGCACAAAAAACGAAACAAACACATCAAAAGGAAAATAAAAACATTAAACAAATAATTAAGAAGTCAATACACTCAAACAATCTAACAAAATCCCAGACATTACGTTTTAAATTTTTTGTTAAAAAGACAATTTTTATTTAAACAAAACAAATAAGTCCATTTTCAGGAGGAAACAAAATCAAACTCTTTGTTTATAATTTTATTATTAAAATAATATATACATATATTCATTTAAATGCACATAAAGAGCGCGCAAGAAAAATTGTCTCGTACAATAACCTTGCCGTCTCTTTACACTTTACTACCTCACTAACTACATATTAAATGAATATATATAGCTGCTGTACCATCAGCCACAGAAAAGAAAACAAGAAAATTCACCACGAAAAAATCAAAAACAACACATAATACATTAATTTTCTAATATTTACCATTTTCGTATAATTAAAAATGATTTGAAAATATTTCGAAACACAAATTTACTAGGTAATTATTTAAAAATAAAATTTGATGTGCATCGATTGCGCCATCATCGTCACCATAATTCACTCACTCGCACTATACGACTATAATACAATATGTATACACACATAACACACAGAGAATTTTTTTTTTTTTTTACCTTTGAGTAGTTTAGTTATGATTTGTTGAGTTTCAAACTTTTTATTTTTATATAATTTGATGTGTTGTTTTGAAATTAAAAACTAAAATAAAGATCCCGCGATATTTATTTAACAGTTTCAAGTTATAATGAACTTTTTTTAAGTTTTTTTTCTATTTTATTTTTTATTTTAAAAAATAAAATCGCGACACAAAAAAAAACATGGCAGCTTTGAGCCAAAAAAAAAAGAAAATTTTATTTGATTTTATATTATGGGAGAATTTTATAGTCGATTTATATTATAATTTTTTTACATTTTTGGTGCTGCCTGATATAAATTTTGATTTTTCTATAGCAAAAAACTGTACTAGATTTTTGTTTGAATAAAATATAAAAGTACTCGTTTGTTTACACTTTTAAAGTGCATTTATGCGAAATTCATCACGTAAATGTAATTTTATACTGAAATATTTATTGTCAATCGCATCGGTTTAGATACCTGGATATCTGGTGACGAAATGTATGAATCATAGTTTTATTACGCTACCGAATATGAGTCATACGTCCTTTATTTGCCAAATTGTCTTAATATCGGATTATGTACAGTGGATTAGTTGGATGGTTTTTCCGCTTGAATGTTTTGTACTCCCGTTGATATATTTCAGTTCACGAAGTGGATTGCTATTTCAAACAAAGTTTGATTCATAGTGATTAAAGGGTATTACTTCAATTCACATTGCTGACGCCAAAACCCAAATATCACCAATCGAACAAATAGCTATTCCACTGTTGAAACCTAGTAATCATCTCAATCAGCATGGATAGTTTTCTGAATAATAAAATAGTCGCTGTCGACAAATTTTGTTATACTATAGATGATTAAGTTTCCCAGATATAAAACCAATGTTCTATAAAAGGAACAATACCCATTTCAGAATGAGTTTCATTGGCCAACGTAGAAGCTTAACTATATACGAATGGAGAATAAAAACCTTCTGAATCTATCTATATGCGTGTCCTGTCAATAAAGATAACTAATTTATTTATAGAAAACATAACTCATGAAGTATAAAGCTTTCAATTTCCGTTATCAGTTGGACCAACTGATTCAATAATTATCGGAATCAAGAAGTGGGAGGATACTATCGTATTGACTTGCATAAACAAACATTTACAGACAGTTTGTAGTAAGTTTCATTAATGCTCTTGTTGCCTCTTTGCAGCTCTTAGAAATTAATTGAACCACTTCTGCTTGATGATTCGTATAAATAATTAATTAAGGCGTCACGTTGTCTTTCTTTAAAATATATTTGGATATTTGGATGGTGTTGCGTATGTCTTCAAATTGGCAGGCAACGACGGTAAAAGCAAAATATGCTTTCTTTCTGATTCTATTTTAACGTGATAATGTTTTATAACTCATAGAGTGTTCAACGTAACTCGGTCTGCCAAGAGGGATGAGTGAAGCAGCAGAGTTTGAGCGATTAATTGTCCTAGCAAAACTATTCGTTTCGAGTTCCTACACAACATGGTCATTACCTACAAAAAAAATTAATTTATGTCTTTACTCTGCAGCAGTCATTCAACCCGCGTATAATCAACATCTGATACGCATCCAAAGCCGTGAAGTAAACAAACTCAGTGTTCAATGATCAATGTCTTATAGGCTGGCACATTTAACAAGAATATATGCGTTTCATGTGCTATTACGGAACTTGCACGGAGGAATAAAAAGCGTTGTATCGGTAATACTTTCAGAGATGTGACTATCTGGCACTGAATGAAACATGGATCCATGATGGCGAGGCAAACCTGGTTCACCACAAATACAGCGAGCTAAATGGCTATCTACAATTACGATTATGCCAAATCAACTTGCAAACTAGTGATATTTTTTTAACAGCTTCGTCCTTGACATACCCATCCATAATTCGTTCACTTCTTCAAGTTCCGTTTGTGAAATTGTATCATGAAAACACTGTTGAGCCAATTTTGCAACATGGTTTTATCTGAACTTGCTTTGGCTATCAGTAGATGTGATAAAGATTCTGTACCAATATTATTTAATCGTTTGTTTAATATAACAATTTTCATTTATTTATATTTGTTAATGGCATCCACAACTTTTAACAATCATATTTTTATATTTTTTTATATTAATATTTGCTTCATCCAAAAAATATAAAACGGATATGGCACCAAGTTTTGTTGGAGCACAACATGGTTTTGGTACCTAAAATTACACGATATAATTGGTAAATGTAATAAACAATATAATGATAATACTCACTTTAGTTGGACTCATTAAATGGACTAGAGTTTGTACAATGGCATGATTTGTTGGATTTGTTACCCCATTCAATGGAAAATTACATTCACCACTGCAATAGTATGCATGGAATCCCTTCGGGGCTATAATCCATTCCTGTGAAATATTTTAGTGATTTATTGTATAAAACGTGATCATATTTCCTAAACCCATAACCGATTAGCAAGCAGATGGATAAATATATTTACAATGAAATGATCATATAATTAATTCTTAAGCTCCAGAGTAAAAATGTTAGACCCATTTGCATGTCTTGGAATTAAAATATTCAGTTTTTATTTATTTTATATGTACACAACATTCACTTTATTTAAAATAGAAATATTATTAATTACGATTAAAATAGTTTATTAATGGCATCCACAACTTTTTACAACCATATTTCGATATTTTTGTAAATTAACAATTGTCTCGTCGATATAATATAATACCGAGATGGCGCCTAATTTTGAAGGGGCACAACATGGTTTTGGAACCTATAAAAAAGGATATATGTATATAATATGGATAGTGAATATATATTTACATGGTCGTGTCTACTGTAGTATACTACTAACTTTATTTGGGCTCATTAAATGCACCAAAGTTTGAACAATAGCATGATTCGTTGGATTTGTAACGCCGTTCAATGGAAAATTACATTCACCACTACAGTAGTATGCATGAAATCCGCTCGGCGCTATAATCCATTCCTGTGAAAATATAAATAAGTTTTGTTTTTGTTTGTCTAGCTAGACGACCTCAACCCTCAGCAGCCAGCGTAATATATTTTATATAAATAGATGCGAGAATAATGGTTTGTTGCGCTTTTTGTATTGCGATAAGTGTGCACAATTCATAAAATACTTACGTGCCATTTAAGATCCTGAAAACTAACGTACAAAGTTTGAATTTGGCAACTTTTACGTGCCTCGGGACGCCATTCTTCCAGCATATTACGTTCAGTTTTTTTTCGTTTCTTCATTGCTTGGGCACTACGTTTTGTTCTTGTCAAATGATGTGACTGGATGATTTGCTGTCCATGGAAGAATCCGACCAAAAACGGTTGATATTCATCATCACCTTTTGTATTAACCAATCCAATACTTTCGAGTTTAACTTCATGTTCTGGCTTGTCAACGGAATGGGCACTCAAATATAAACCCTTATTCGAATTTTTGTCGAGTATCCATTTTTCGAGTGCCCCAGTTACATTAAGTTCAAGCCAACCATGATAATCGGACGATGTATTCTTCGACGCTAGTACTTCCAATTCTTTTTGGCCTTCCAAATTGATGATCGAGTATACCGTAATTGTGAAATCTTTCTTAACATCTTGCCATTTACCAAGCGTTGGATTTTGATAGATTCGTAACTCGGCCATCATTAATGTTGTGTCGCTTGTCACGTTTGCTACATCAAACCATAATCGGCGTCCTCGTTCATGACGCACCTCTGATACATGGTGATCTTTGGAAAAAAAAAAAACAAAAACAAAAGTAAACTTATATGAGATGATCAAATCTGTTCTACGAAATTCTTCCTAATAACGTTGTAATTTACAAATTATCTTAAATTTTCTTTTATTCGGGTATTCAAAGAAATTCTTTGTTTCTTATATCTGTAAGACAAAAGAAATCTCAAGATCAGAGGTAGAACTTTTTCGTTTCGACTACCAGGTAGAATATTTGTTGTTATTGGATTTCCGGTTATATATATCTACACGCATACCTACTTTTAGGTCTTATCTTTGTCTTATTGGTTTTTAATTGAGTTGTATAAAGTTAGATTCATAATTATATATTTATGGGTGGTCCAGAGATTTGTTAAGCCTGGTGAAGGCACGACCATAGTGGAAGTATAACTTTATGTAAATTAACTGGCCTATATTTAGTATTGAGTGAAGTCATCGCCGGTTAAAATCCAAATTTTAATCCGTGATAATCAATTGAAGAAATCGTTGCGAATGGCATCATGTAAATAAGAAGAGATTATAAAACACGAATATTTATTTGATATTCAAGGTGAGCAAAAATATAGACAGTATGTCGCCTTAACAATATGCGTATGTATATATATGTATACATACTTAATTTCGTGGGATGTTTTCTTCTAATATCTTCTATAATTAATCAACTTACTTTTATTTAAATATGTCATAATAATGTCGCTTTGATCAATGGCCTTTTCATCTGCATCCGAAAGTATACTATTCAATGGTGATATATCACGTTTTGTGCGATTACCACTGTGTCCCACATCTTCGTCGTCGTCGTCTTCTTCTTTTAGTAAATGACGATAGACATCAAGTAGAAATTTTGGTGCTGATTTTCTGTATTTTTATATAACAAAAAATATTATTTATTTATTTAATTTTAACAATTCAAAATTGTGTATAGTATTTGGAAGAGTGGTTCATCACACACGTCGTTCTAGGGAGTGGGTACGCAGGAATGGCATAGTTTCTCCAACAAAGATTTCCAAAACTTCACACTCTCTGGATGACAGAAAAAGTTATTGTGTGTAAAAGCGTTCGTAATGTGCACCAATTCGTATTAATGGTTCGAAAGGTGTGATTTGAGATGGGGTTAGGACGGTTTACGGCCTTTAATGCCATAGATTATTATTGAAATGTTCATATTTAATCATTAGTGAATTGAAGACAAATTAATCTCGTTTGGTTTGGGGAAAGTTGAATGTTGTGGCTACATTTTGGGGAAATTTAACCATAAAATTCTTAGCATTTTAAAGAATTATATGCCACACAAATGGATAAACGGTTTCTTGACTGAAATTAACTGCAGACAACGAAAATTGGGTGATTTTAAACTAGAATCTAGAAAATTAAACTTAGAGCAGATACCCAGTGATATGCGAATTTACAATTTTCTGGATCTCTAATGTTGAAACGTAAGATAGCAATCAAATGAGCTTCTCATTCAGGATTATAGAAAACTTAATGCTTATTCAGTTTTAATCTTGTACTTGAAACAATGTCGAGCTAACAATTGAATAAAATGCAGCTGAAGCACGTCATTTGTGTTATAAAGCCTAAGGGTAATATTTCCCATCGAAAACTAGCTGTGGAGATTGATTTAAGCTCTTCAGAAGTGGTGATGTCGACTGAACATTTAAAAACACCGAGCTGAAAGCGTTATTGCATGAAGGTGATAAGCAAGATTATTTTGCGGAGGCATTAAAAACATGACAAGGTATTTCCAAACGTTTACATGTAATGGGAAAAACTCAAAAGGAGAGGAAGTGGGTGCCGCATGTTGACAGCGAAAAATGTAAAATCCACTTGTCATTTCTCAAATTTTGCTTTCATGACATAAAAGAATAAGCTTCCTATATCTGATTGTTACTGGAGTAGAGAAGTGGATTAAATCGCTTCGGAAAAAAAGGTAATGACCTGCGTTTGTTGGGACCTGGAAGGAATCGTTTACTATGAGCTGCTAAATCCCGGCGAAACTATCAATAGACAACGCTACTAACAACAACGCTTCATTGCTCGAAAAACGGCCAGAATGTGACACAAGACATGAATGAACGATTTTGCAGAATGATAACGTTCAATGCCATTTTCCAGGACATCATCAAACCGGTGAGATGGGATCTGCTACCACAACCGACTTATTCGCTAGATCTGGTCCCCTCAGATTATCTTTTCTTCTGTTTAATAGCGCAAAGCGAGTTTCAAAGAAGTGCAAAATTGGTTGGATAAACGGTTTCGGACAATGTATTTGAATATACCATTTTATGCTGCATAACATTTTTCACCAAGGTTAAAATTTGTGACCAATGTCTCAGATTACAAAAATAGTTCGAGAAAAACAGGAAATGTAACGAAACCGCTCGATTATGATAAGAAACGGTTCCAGAACTGGTGACAAGATGATTGCTCATACAAGCGGCGAACAAATGATCAATGACAACGTTGAAGTAAACAAAGTACCCGGACATAATCTGATAAGTGGAAACATTCTCCTATCCAGACAATCTTGGACTAAGTTTAGAAAGAAGATTCAAGTGAAAAAACACTTTAAAGTCCATAAATCAAATTAAAATGCGTCAAACTAAATTGGTTAATTTTAAAATACTCAAACTTCAGTCTAGACCATGAAACCCATATCGATTTCGAACAATGGTAAACGCACCTATTCATCGAAACTGTATAACCGATATAACTCATCAGTACAGCAAAAAATACCAGTTAAAACTAGACATTCCAATGAATTAGCCTGGGAACTATATTAAATAGCTAAGATATAGGTGACTAAAAAAATGAATCTAGCTAGGTTATTCCTAGTTTCCTAAGTATGAAAGATGGTTGGTCAAGAAATTGGCACAGGATACCCACGATGCTATTCGGTTGGTTTGTTAATCCAACACGTCCGACCAAAGGTGAAAATAAAAAATTAGGTCAAAACCTATAATGTCGATCTACTCGATCTATAGTTTAAATATAAGGTGCACACTGTATTTATATATTATGATTTTTAAGACTCATTTCTTAAAAAATTTTTCATTTCGATCGAACTTGATCGCACAAAAGTGATCTTTTTGTATTTATAACGTTATCCACACCACACATCGAACAATCAAAAAACCGCATTCCAATAAATCAATAATTTTATATATATCTACACATATGTATGTATGTAAATTATTCATAATATAATATCGCGCGCGCGATCTGTTTCTTGATCTTCATCATCACATTCCGCGCACATACACAACATTTAAGTGTACACTTTACAGTAAAAAAAAAAATTTATACATAAAATAAAAAAATATTTAAATTTTCTCCAATGTCACAATAAATCTATTTTATGGATATATATAGTTGGTTACCTTAACGACATGTGTGATTTTGAATTTCTAGGACGTTCTGGCAATCCCAGCAATTCTAAAATTTCTTTTTCAACAATTTCTTTATCTTCGATCGACAGCGAACGATCGAGAACACTTTGCTCGTATCCATTATCAACGTACAATCCTGATAGTGAACAATTTATAATTTTTATATTAAAATATATAATTGTTAAAAATTTAATTAAATAAATTAATTGTTTATCCATTGTTTATATTGTCATTATACAGTGTTCGGTATATAAACAGGGTCGATCACTATCACTCAATTTACACGATCGAGGAAGAAATTTTCCAAATGATATATAAACAAAAATAAATTTTTTTTATTAAATAAAATCTTTCTCTTGAACAACGAATGCACTTTGTGAGATTCCAGAATTCACTGAATTTATTTCAGTTTATTTATCTTTTTCTATTTATTTTTTTCTTACGTTTTTTTTTGTTTTGTTTTTCTTACCGATCACGATCTATACCTAAGACACAAGACAAGTCGAGTCAAGAAGAGAAGAAGTATACGGAGGTGGGGCAATACAATATACACATTTTAAATACAAAACCGACTGATATTATCAAAACTTGCGCTCGTCTGACATAATATCACTACAATACCCCTTCCATACGCACAATTCTATTAATAATAATAATATATGTAAATATATGTAAATGGTCGACTCTATATGGCCAGTTTATTTTATTGACCGTGTGTCAATCATTTCGCGTATATACTCGTATACAGACTGCGCGCAGAATACAAAATCATCGCGTTTTGCGGTTGCAACCGCGTGATTAAACGACATAAATGTGTTATATTTCCGCAACACAATTTTAAAGGTATATAATCGAGGTATCAATATATAATTAAAATGAGAGATATAAATTGCTGACAACATCTTGTTCTTGTCTTTCAACAACATATAAGATTAAAAAAAATAATGTTAAATTCTATAAAAACAACAAACACTGTGTCGTTAGTACGTTTCATCGATGCAAGAACTGTGTTTGAGAAAACACCGAGACAGTGGGATTATTACTGTCGTTATCAAACGAACGAATGATTGATTTCTATATTAACACATGCCCGTATCTATAAGTAGTCTATAATGAATTAATGTATAACACTTATAAATATATTTGCTTAAATAATTTGATATCTTGTCTTGAGTGAATGGATCTAATAATAACTTTCTTATATTTAAACTGTTTATAACGAAATCCCATTGTTTATTTATTTAAGACTAAAAGGACTGGCGCCTACGGTTTGTTACATCCTAATATCCTGTATAATAAAGTCAGCAGGTATATATTGTATATACAGAGAAAAGTTAATTGAGTTTACTGTTATATAGTCTTTAATCGTTTTTGGTTTCAAGACGCCAGGTATATATCGTAAAAGAGAAAGGATACGTATAGTAGTTATGAAACAGGTTGACTCGTTTTGTTGTCACCCAAATGATCGTATTGTAAAAAAATGGTTATAAATTTACCATTTATTGTATTTCCCTTGGTTCTTTCTGGTAATATGTAGATTTCATATCCGAGTTCTCTGGTCATTATCTGCTCAGATATTCCATGTTTAAATTCCTTGCTATTGAATCATTCCAGAGGTGTTCGACAAACATCTGAAAATAGTTAATCGATCCCCAAATTTCATTTCCGAAATTTTCGTAGCCTATCGTTATGGTGCTGCAAAATCTCTTGTGCCAGTAATGTGCTGTTCTCTGGTCAGTTGTTCCATAATTGATTCAACAGTACATCACGAGAGATGAAAAGTGAATGAAGGTGGTATTGACCAAATCATCGCTAAGATGAAAGCTAAAGAGAAACCATGGAACGTTAATGGAATTAATATAATAAATAAATCGTGCACCTGATCACCTTTCTTAGTGCTACGATCAATAAAATCTAACAGAGAAAACCGATCTATAACAGAGAAAACCGATCTATAACAGAAATTAGCGATCGTCAGATTGCCATTCACAATCTCAAAACAATTTTATTCAAATTATAAGTAGTTTGGGATTGGTTCTCTAGTTTAGCGATTAGTCGATCCCGATATTGGTTTAAGATAAATTGTAACGTACCGCAACCTACTAACATTTCGATTAACAAGTGTGCGATCCTCATTTAAAGTTATTTATTAGTTTTTGTCTTTATTTACTTTATAATTATCCAACGAAATCTTATTTTTTTGAATTTTTCATCTTAAACAAAAAAAAAAAGAAGAGAAAAATCCACAAAAAATTTTAATAAGATCTTTTTTTTCAAAACGCCTACAACAGGGCGATTCATGACAGGAAATATTTCATTACACCTAATTAATCTGATATTTTTGTACGACTATTTGGTAAGACGTTTTAGAGACGAACATCTCATTTGAAGCAACGACTAAATTATATAAACATACAAGTGTTAATTATAAAAAGTATTTAAAATAAATGTGTCACCCTGTTAAGTAAAATAAATAATATTAAGAAAATATCATATCTATATAATATAATAAAAAGTAATATACAAACCGGTTCAACAGGTTGCTCAATTATAGGCAGTTTCAACGTGAGATGAAATTTAAGATTTACTCTTGGTATTTAAGTTTTGTTATAGTGATAGTTTTGTGATAGTTTCAGACTTATTTATCTTTCTTAACCCTCGATGACTTTCGGTTGAAGACATTGATTGTTTATAGTTTCCGAGTATACGTTTTGTTTAATCTCAACATTTAAATCAATTACAATTAAATATAATTTTTTGTTTATTCCAAAAATATATAAACATTTAAGTTAATTTTAATCGCTAAATAGAAAATTAAACATACATATTGTTTGAAAGGCATGCGAGCATTTATATATATTAGACATATTATGAAGTTAAGACGATCGATCTTCTTTGATCAATGCATACAAACAATGTTTATAGTCGCCAGATGTATCGCCCTTAATCCAGCTCTTAAGCGATTTGCCAAATTTACGCTCAAACGCTGCTTTTATGTCGAGCATGTCGATTTCACTGCGGCTAACGATGATGCGAATTAATTGATCGTCATTTGTTCCAATACCGGCCATCGATTTATGAAGTCGTGTCGCATAGTACTCGTGCTTATCGACTGCAAAGCTTATAATAGCGTTTAATGCATCTCGTACCGGACCTGAAAATTCTTTATTGATCGCCTCTTCTAGCGAATGTCCAGCGATTGTTGTGTATTCCTGGTTGATTAGCTTGATTTGAGGAAAACTGCGACGACACAAAATCATATTGAATACAGCCTCGTCGGTACCGATTTTTAGTTCACCAGCCTTAAGTAATTCGGTTACATCTTTTCGTGCATCTTCAATATTTGGCTCTTGTTGTTCGTCACGTCCGGCCGCACACAATGATACGAGCAAACGTTTAAAATTACCGGAAGTATCTGATTTAATGTCACTTTCTAAGCTCTTGCCAAATTTACGTTCGTAAATTTGTTTTAATATTCCGAATTCGGCATTTGTAAGGCCGCATAGGAACTCAATAAGTACATCTTCGTCTGTCCCGACACCAGCAATAGCAGAATATATTTGATTGATATAAAACTCCATGCTTGGTATTAACAACGAGACGAGTAGGTTTTCAAAGTTACTTTTTGTTTCGGATTTTATGTCCTCGATTAAGTCGCGGCCGAAATGCGTTTTATATTGTTTATGTATTTCTTGGCGTTGGACATTCGAGCGTTTGGTTATAATTTCAATTATGGCATCTTCATCAGTACCAAAACCCTTCATCGCCTTGCGAAGTGCATGGGCATCGGCAATGGGATCAAAATTTTCGGCGGCAACAATCGATGGATTTCCCTGTAAATAGACAGAAATAACATGATTTAATTTTGGTTTATATATTTATATAGCTGAAATTTTGATCTAATATAGGGGTAAACTGATTGGGTTCTTTATCAATACATTCCTGGAAAAATGTGAGATTCGCAAAAGTTTGATGCAATCAAAGTCCCTGACAATGTGATGTGCAGAGGTCGCCTCAGGATTCAGTACCGGCTGTATATAAATATAAGAGAGAAATTTCTGTTATATAAGTAAAGAGATGTTCTGTGTTTAATTGGCCGATGATTAATCGTAATTTGTCTTGGAAACAGAGTGACTTCTCTTGCATTTGTTTGAGCTTTATTTAACCTTTGTGTGCTGATTAGGACGTGAAAATGGTATTCAGAACATGAAAGTATTACTCAACTGACAGAAGCTTGATACGAGAGTTATGCACCTGAAAACATCCGGAAATATAGATTCAATTCAAAATCGTTTAACGCCATAAACATTATTATTTGGAACAAATACTTACGAACCATTTTAACGATTGGTGTACATTGTAGGTGGTCAAGCCCAACGAATGTTTTACACACAACCGCATTTTATGTCATCCGGTGGCATGTTAATTTTTGGTCAACGGCGAGAATCGAACTCGAGACCGCAGCGTGATGAGAAACTCTCTTAACCATTAAGCTACAACCGGCGACCTTATTATTTGGAATACCCATGGAATAAAATCAAGTTCATTGCAATAAAAATTGAAACATGTCTTTGTCAAAAATTGAAAGGTAGAGACTCTAGTGGCGCCTAGTTAATCAATGCTGCTACTCGATCCTATTCACACCGATTGAGTGTTGCCGTTAGTCCTTAAATCCATCAACTCTTTCTCATTCTTCATAAATCGTTGATCTTTCATCATGGTTTGACGGTCAATTTCATCCTCAGAGATACGACCTTTTTTTAAATTTTATATATATCATCAAAGATTGTTGAAACTTTCCTTGTTGTTTCATTCCTTGATTTAGTTTAATACTCATACTCTCCGGTTCAGCCAACAATCTCGCATTTTCAATTAGCAAATATTCCTAATTAGCTAGCATTTGATTCCTTAGGTCGTTCCTCATTTGTTAGCACCTTCCTTGGTTCAATTCGGTGCTACCAAATTAGATTCTTGTTGATCCGGGTCAAGATTTTCTCCATCAACGCTATACACCAAGTCTGAGCTGCAACTCGTTTCAGTTGCCCGAAGTTGATAAATTAGTATAGTAACTTACTGACTTGTGACTACAGATATACTAACTTAATCAGAAAATAATACCCACTAAGCAAGTTTAAGGACTTGAGCCGTTAATTCTTAAATTAACCCTGCAGGCAAGGTATTATGCTCCAGTTTGATTAAATTTTAATTGAACAAATCTTTAGCGTTTACCGTCCAGATAGGATTGAAGATTCAATATCATCTGGACTGTAAGATATTTTTCATTCACATGAGATGTGTATGCTGAATACGCCCATATTGTTTCACAGACTGATTCAGTGCACTGGTTTTTGTTTCATCGAAAGTGAAAAACTAAACGCATCAAACCATATAGAATTATTTAACTTACGTATGACGGCATGATGATCCGGTCAATAAAATAGTTACACTTCAGTTAAAGTTGGTCAGTTGTTTATAATCGAAAGTTAATCTAAAATGAAAACAAACATAATTAAATTAGTTTATAGTTTACGTAACGTTCAAAAATTTGATGGTGCAAGCCATCTACATTCAATGAACTGAATTAAATATAAAACATTTTTGTGAACACGATCATCATCACTATACAACTAGATATGTCGGTTTATGTGGAAAGTGAATTGTGTGTTGGTAAACAATTATTCTTCCCACATAAATTGTATTTCCAGTTTCTACATTATATGATTGAATATGTATTCAAATCTGTCAATATGTGTGAGTAATTCAATACTAAGGCTCGATGATAATTTTTCTTAGAAGAATTAAGTTATAACATAAAATTTCACTAACACAACCAATATACACATTTTTTCCGGCTAATACTTATGTCTAATTTTAGAAGCGACTAAGTAAATTATACATTTTAATATTCTAAACATATGCTTGTAAAATTATTTATTACTTACTTATAAAATATAAGATTTGGCACAATTTAATCCCTGTATAAATACAATATTTGAACTGATAAGGCTTAAGTTTATTATGTTTCCGATTAAATATTCAGACAGACGTCTTTTGTTTGATTTTCTACTAATAACGCTCAAGCACTATATGCTACAAACGCGATGAAGTCACCAAATGTAATGGAATGAATATTGAATTGTACGAACTACGAAGCAAAATTTTATTTATTTCGTAGTAAAATGAGTAACTTCTCTTGGTCTTTCCTCTCATGTTGCGTACACTAATACAATCGTATTACGATGGCCATGAATTATAAATTTGATTAAGTAGGGACAATTTTATCGAGTTCAAGTATTTGCGGAGTTTAATGTCTAATCCAAAAATAAGGGGAAATTGATGAGCGACGTCATTAATTATTTGGTGATGTATGTAATTGGGTCGTTATGTAAATGGTGTTCCATTGTGTTAGAATCAAATATTAAATTTTTGTGTGAAACTCTGAAATTCTTCGAGGCAGCCATTACTGTTAAATTGAGTGTACTAAATATTAAGACTGTAGTCCTCATACAGTATGAGTTGACGTTAGAATAACAGCTCATTCAGTAAAATTCTTACTGTACAAAAACCTGACGAAGAAGCCTTTAAAGGATATCTAATGAAGAACCCTTTCCACTGGAGAGGTGAAGATCACTCACCAAAATAAACTCAAGGTGACTATTCTGACCCAACTGACTCTAGATCTAGAACGAACACAGAACGAACTCGTTATAATCGTTATTTATGTGGTAGCACAATAATATCACGGATTGAAAAGTAATAGATGATACGCGGGAAGTGTACACTTAAGTGTATACATTACCATTAGTGTTCAAATAGAATTAGAACCGAGTAACGATCACTAGATCATGGATCGGAAGCACCCATTCCTGTAATTGTGATAATTTGAATCGTAAGCTGTCCACGTTGGAAAAGATTTTTCACTGCTGCAATGGAAGCTTTTATGAGACTTTGAAGTAAGCAATATGATTTCAGAAAGAGGTGTTCTACTGAGTGGTGGAAAAAGTGGGTAGAGCTTAGAGCTTGTTTTGATAGGTATACAGAAGCTAGTGCTATAGTAGATGTAAAGGACGCCTTTAATTGTGCCAGGCGAATATTTAATGAAGTTATCAAACAATTTCCCCATACCATTCTGCCTTTTAGCGGATAATAGACAGATATCTCAAAGATAACACTGTTAGTTGTTTGAGACCACGGAAGACCTAATATTAAAGGAATTACAGAGTGCACGACCGAACTAGTGCATGCTAAACCAAGTAATTAGAATAAATATACCTACTGATTTGATCGTGGCAGTTAAAAATTACAATTCGTCGTTTCAAAAATATCAGATACAGTTAGATACCTTGGGTACTTCGGGATACAAAACTTAGTTTTGAACAACAACGAATGAGCCTCAACTTGCCTGCCAATAATCTGTATATATATAGGTACATTTAAGATCCTTTTACCATTAATTTTATGAACCTAACAGAACCTACAGAGTACAATTATATAGTATGACGTGGAAATCGTTTTAGTAAAACGATTATTTGAAATCGTTTTTAACCAACTTATACATTCTGTGTTTCAAAATATACTTCTCGAGCCTAAACGACAGAAAATTAAGTAGGCAGCCAAAGTCAATATCAACTTGATACCACTTGTAAGTGTAGTCACCTAACTAACTTCCGTCTATTCATCACATACAAGCATCGTTTTCTCCATATCACTTGTAGGTATACTGCAGCATTCAATAATCGAATAACTTGTTGGAGGGTTTGAGACTACGTTAAAATAGAGAAATCATTAAGGAAAACATTGCATGAAATAAATAGTGGGAATAACAGGTACTATCATTTATTGGAGTTTCTATAAGAAATATGAAGATATCGCTGCATTAGAAACATAGCTATACTATCTATGCACAAAAAGCGCCATCCGTAACGAATTGCGTCATCGCTCAAAATGTCGCTCACCACCTTCTCTCGCATGTGATGAAATAAAGAATATATCAGTTGAAATATTTCAAGACCAATCCATCGTTTTCAATAAATATTGGTGACAATCTCTTCTATCGCATGTTTGAGCTGAAATCAGCAATTTGGTGTGAAATGACGTGAAAGATTAACGTTCCCAGATAAATTCCCAATCAAATGTGGAGTATTTTTATTTGCGATCAGATAATTTTTTTGAGAAAAAACTCAAAGGATCTTAATAATTGAAATGTTGGATCATCTCATTAAGTTGCGTGAATGAATAACGATTGGGACAGTGCAGAGTACCCCAAATTGAGTTTTACTGGCCTTTATGTTTCACGAAATTCTGATGAAATCGATTTCAGAAAAATTGAGCCGCCACTCCAACTGAACCTCATCATATTGGTGGTGGCTTTTATATACAAAACGATTCCATAGACACTCAGACTTACGCTTGACACCGATTGACACATAGTACCGCTAACATCGGAGAACATATATTCGTCTTTGGTTTCGTGGACACTAGTGTAGCGCGTACTTTTAAAAGTAATTAAAAATATTGCCACCATGTAAACATCCACGTAAAGTTAATTTATACACAAACCTTGTGCATACGCTATATATACAGCAGAAGCGGATAACATTAATTAAATTTGTTATAGTTTGCTATTTGATCAAACCGACGTTGAGCTGGGAAAAATAACAAAACAATAATGTGTAGATTATTTTTAATCGAATGTAAGCAACATTTATTTAGGTACACAAAAAATTCTGCGAATTTGAATCCCGCGATAACAACAAATAGGATTCAGTTTAGAACGTACACATAAAATTATCAAAAATTAAATTCTGTTATCTAACTCTTTTCTAATTATATTTTATATAAATTACGTCATTATTTGGTATATAATATAAAAATTACTTAAATTACACATAACTATAAATATATAAAATAGGAGAAGGATTATCCAGCAGTTATACAGTATTCTATGCCTCCTGGATCAATGTCAACAGACATGTCTTATAATCGCCCGACGTATCACCCTTAATCCAACTCTTAAGCGTTTTACCAAATTTCCTTTCAAATGCATTCTTGATATTGATCAAATCGATTTCACTTCGAGCCACAATCGTTCGAATCAGTTGATTATCGTTTGTTCCAAGACCCACCATCGAATTGTATAGTGCTGTTGCAAAATATTCGTGCCGATTGCGGGACGCGTATAATATAGCGAGCAGCGCATCTTTTATACAACCAGAAAATTCATTTTCGATTGCCTTCTCCAGCGAGTGGCCCGTCATTTTTTTGTATTCCTCATCGGTGATACAAATTTGGTCGTAGCTACGACGACAAAACACCATATTAAATACACTCTCATCGGTTCCAACTTTTAATTCGCCCGCCTGCAATAGTAGACCGGCCTCGCGACGTGCCAATTCAAAATCAATAATTGTATCCTCCTCCCTTCCACCGACAAGCGTTGCAACTAATACTCGTTTCAAGTGTCCCGATGTATCCGAAATTATATCATCTTCGAGCTTTCTTCTATACTTATCATGATACATCTGATTAATTATGTGTATTTCACGATTTGTATAGCCGCACAGGAATTCTATAAGGGCATCCTCGTCCGTACCGACACCAGCAATCGCATCGTGTATTATTTTGACACGATAATCCCATGTTGGTATTAGGAGTGCAACCAATAATTTCTGAAAATTACCACTCGTCTCCGATTTTATATCCTCGACCAAATCTCGACCGTATTGTGTTTTGTACGCCTTCTGGATTTGTTGTCGCTGGTCGTTCGAACGATGGCATAACACATCAATTATTGCTTTTTCGTCGGTTCCAAAACCCTTCATTGCTTTGCGTAACAGTTTGGCATCGCCAACCATATCAAAATTTCGTGCAGGAATCACAGCTGGTATATTTGGCACACGATCCATTCTATATACAATAAATAATTATTTACTATGCGATACACGAAACTATATAAATTGTATCGAAAACACTTACTTGAGAATTATGTAATAATAAGCGAGGTGGCGGAAAATAGGAAAGATTGTTGTCACAACGAATTTCTATCACAAAATGCAGACAAACTTTTTTAACATTGATTCATAAATGTTATGTATAGCTTATATATTTAGAGTGGGGATTACTGTATAGTTTTGTATATACACAGAACACTATAAATTAAGCACAACAATAGAAATATTATCGCGGAATGTAAATAAACATTGATTGTGTTACGATGACGTTAAGTGTTAATGGGACATTGTTTTAGTACCGTGTAAAAAATCTATAATATCCAGTTCTAGTTCATTTCTCACACTTTGGACTGTACTATTTTCCCCTATTTTTCTATTCGGTTACGTATGCGTTTGTATATACAATACTCGTATATTTATGTACGACGAAGAACATAGGTCTGTAACACCACGTCATGGTTTGTGTTTTTCTACAGAAATTCATCTTAAAAATATAAACAAGAAATTTGTTTGTGAATCATCGTCGAAATACGTATATAATGATGACTTATGACGTACAAACAGTTAAATAAGTCACCGGTAGAACACACTATAGACAGTACATCGTTAAGATGTTTGACATGTTGCCAAAACTTTCACATAATGCGAGTTAATAGTCATTAGTAATCGATTAATTTTAGACTCATTATAATGCATTTAGATGATAATTATATATGTGTAATTACATACTCGTATAGAGCGCCAATTTATATATCGGAAAGTTCCACAACTAATATATAATAACACATAGCCTGCTAACATAAAATAATTTCCGCATTGCCTCCTAACAAAGAGCGCAATTTTTGTAGACGCTTTCACTTTTGCTTTTTTTTGCAGAGAACGACCAAGAGAAGATTTTCCCCAATTTACGTAAAATAAATGCCAACGCCTGCGATAAATGTGCACAAAATTACCCACAATATTTTAGTGGCGGGGTATACCCCTCATAAAGGAATCTTGTCATTCAGAAAAAAATGATACATCGTTACGCATCATTTTCATTTAGATATTTTCATTAATCTGTGTAAACTTTTATGTTTTCGCAATGAGATTTTCTTTATAGCCTTGTTTCTGGGCCGGCATTCTGGCGGCAGATTTATTCATAACTTTGATTTTGTTATGGAATATGGAAGTGGAATGTTTTTCTTTTATTTATTTTGGATGGTTGGATGGGTGATGGTGGTGGTGGTGGCGATAACCTCAATTATATATGTATATAGCTGAAGGAAATTAGCGATAGTTTTCGTTATTGTTATTGTACTGTCGCTTTCTAATAATAAATTTATGGGAGCAGCATGTAATTTGAAATTTTTGTATGTATGTATGTCTGCCTTACTCGTCACTCTGTGGATGGGAATGAGCATGAATCGTTAAGATTTCGCACGGAAGTTTTAATCGACCAATCGAAAGTTACCGAGATATTGAATGATTATTTCGCTATTTTTGACCTTACATGTTATTTGTAAGGTGAGATCCTGCACCTCAGTAAAATGTTTTCTAACTCTTCACTGGTTAAAATAAGGCTTATTCTCACAGACTAGCCGCTTGCCACTGATGAGGACTGTGACACTAGATTTCACTTCACTTTTCACTTCACTGGTTAAAATAAGACATTTTTCCAGACTAACCACTTGCCACTAGTGTGGGCGATGGCACTAGTATTAATTTTACTTTTATGTTTAACACTTCACTGGTTAAAATAAGACATGTTCTTCAAGAATAGCCGCTTGCCACAGATGACGGCTATGACACTAGTCTTCACTTTATCCTTGGCTTGATACAATCATTATATACAAATCGGATGGATTATCGATTTACCCGTGTAGTATACTTACCGTTATAGTACAGAATGTGCTTTGATTGATGGTGACCAAATTTATCATATTGTCGCCTGTCGCCTGTCGGAAATTCACCTATATGCAGAGTTATTGTTTGAAGATCAAACCTATATGTTCATGCAAATGGTTTTTAGAATGATATTTTATCTGCAGCACAACAGACCCTATTAAGACCTGACTTACTTGTATTTAATACATATATTTTGTGTGTAAATCTAGATAAAATTCAATACCTAATCCATTAGTCAGTTAATCTTCTTAGGTTTTAGGTTGATAAGTGTGTATAGACGTCATTCGGCCGACTCGTGTGTATTATTGTATAGGTCTGTACTCTCGATGAAATGGAGAGTCGGTTATCGATGACCTTGTGCTTTTGGTTGCAGCACTGTTAGTGGATGAACTTTTTAGTCAGTTTAAAGTTGTTTGGACAGTTAAATCCAATTTTTCAAGTACTTGCACATATCGTGATACAGCTTGTGTTGTAATATAAAACAGAAAATGTTGAAAACAGACTATCAGGGACTTTTGTTTAATTAATTCTGGGGTTCTATATATAAATAGATGGGATGTCTTATATAATTGTGCAGAGAGTATTGACCCTGTTTGCGAGAGTTTGTTTGCGGGTTGCTGAAAGGCCTTTTCCAGTGCTATTTCATTGGAACCGTTTTGAACTTTTAACGAAGCTATAAGTTCGTCTGACAGGTAGTGTGCTCCCACAATTGTGATAGTCGTACAATAAAATTGACGTACAAATGTGCTCGACTATACGTTGTACTAATTATATAGGTAAATAATAAAGTGAATCATATCCCAAGGTTGTTGGCTTCAAATTACTTATTACGACTTCTTCTTTTGTAAATTTCCGATCATCGAGCGTTTAATCATCGCATCGTCATCACTATATATACTACAGTATACTACCTCTATTGCCAAACACACGTTTGTTATGCTAATATTTTAATTCGTTTAGTACACCAATAGTATAATCGTGATAAGGTAATTAGATAGATAACGTTGTGTTGGCATAAGTAATTTGTCTGATAACAAATTCATTGTATACATCTAAGATTGCATATATAAGACAACCAGAGGGGCAGATCGTTTTGGATATTTTTTATCGATATTTACTAGGTGCAAACGTCAACTACAATTATTGAGTTTTTATTGAATTTGGATTCGTAATTACGAGGTTAACGTGTCAAAAGTGCGAGACAAATTAGACATATAGTGTTAAATACGAATTGTGAGAATTTATTTAAACTATTTTTGTACCTTTACATGTATAATTGTGTTGAATATAGTGAGTGTCGCTATCATGTATATATAGTGTCGAAAATATCAGTTTAACCGCACAGTTTATCACCAATCGACCGCATATGACAAATAGTTATTTAAAATAGTGCAGCTGAAATAAAAACGGATATCTCTATCGGAATATTTCACCAGAAATTGTGTTCGATAAAATTAGAAACTTGTTTTGTATTTGCTCGTTAACTTCTATTATTCGAGTGCAATACGTTGGGCGTGTAAAATGTCTCTTGTACAGTGTATTGTAAGTATATACAATTTGTTTATGTGCAGCTAATACGTGTCATAACTATATTATATGCGTATTTCAGCCAACTGTGGTTCCAGCAGCAAACTTTAATGCTGATGACGATGCAGATGCGTTACGTCAAGCAATGAAGGGGCTCGGATGTCGCGAAGATGTCCTTATCGAGATTCTAGCTAAACGGTCGAATAAACAACGACTAGAGATTGCCGATCGATATAAAACAAAATTCGGCAAAGATTTGATCGCCGATATAAAATCGGAGACGAGTGGTAATTTTGAAAAACTTCTCGTCGCATTACTTACCCCATTGTGCCTATACTATGTACAACAGATTCACGATGCGATGGCTGGTTTGGGTACGGACGAAGAGGCGCTCATCGAATTTTTATGTGGCCTACAAAACAAAGCGATTCACGTGATTAACGATGTGTATAGTGAACAGTACAAAACAAGTCTCGAATCGGATATAAAATCGGATACATCGGGACATTTTCGTCGATTGTTGATTGCACTGTCGGTTGGTGGGCGGGATGAAGGTGCCCCCGTCGATCGAATGCAGGCCGCACAGGATGCCGAGGCGTTACTGAATGCAGGCGAATTAAAACTTGGTACTGATGAAAGTGTTTTTAATCAGATACTGTGTCGTCGCAGTTATGCTCAATTGCGCGAGATTAACGAGCAGTATAAGGTTTTGAAGGGGCATGATTTGGAGACGGCAATCGAAAATGAATTTTCGGGAAGTATTCGAAAAGGATTAAAATCTATTGTGCGCTGTGCTATCGATCGGCAAGCATTTTTTGCCAGCCGGCTACACAAATCTATGGCGGGGATTGGAACCAACGACAACCAATTGATTCGGATTATAGTGGTTCGTAGCGAAATTGATTTGGCTACGATAAAGAACAAATTTTTTGACAAGTATGGCAAAACGTTAAGGGAATGGATTAAGGGTGATACATCAGGTAAATATAGAAAATGTTTGTATGCCCTTATCGGAGAGGAGGACGAAAAAACTAAATAGAGGATAATAGCTTAAAACAATATATAATTTTTTAACATATAAGTATAAGATAATAAATATTTTTAAAATAGTTACTCAACAATGCTCTTTTCTTACGTATCACCATATCAAGAATGACACGTTGTTTTTCAGAAGATGTAATACATTGCGATCGAAATCCTTCTAAATTCAAAGTTTATATAACTTTATTGTTTATCGAGTTGAGTTCAAAAATCATACACCTACTCATTTTCATCAATTAGTGCAAACAAGCATTTCCGATAATTTCCAGATGTGTCCCCTTTTATCCAAGCTCGAAGAGATTCGTTATATAAACTTTCGAACGTTTCCTTAATATTTTGCATATCGATTTCACTTCGCCACACCACCAACCTGATAAGGGCCGCATCGTTCGTCCCAATTCCCACCATTGATTTATACAATCGGTTCGCATAAAAAATATTCGAGTCAGTTGCGAATTGTACAATCGCTTGATAGCCGTTCCGCAAATCGCCCGTATATACCTCTTCAATTGCATCGATGAGCGAGTGTCCAATTAAGTTTTTATACTCGATATTAATTTTACGAATTTGGGAGTAGTTTCGTGTGCACAGTATATTATTGAAAACACCATCGTTCGACCCGATTATTAGTTCACCAGCGTTTAAGAGTTGTACCACGTCTTTCAAAGCCTTATCTTTATCAACTGTATCGCTTTCGTCTCGGCCACCATTCAATAACGATATTAATAGACGTCGAAATGATCCGGACGTATCGCATGCTATATCCTCTTCAAGTGTGCATCGATATGTATCTAGATATTTTTTTTTAACGGCCATCACTTCAGTATTCGTCAGACCGCACAAACATTCGACTAGAGCATTCTCGTCTGTGCCCAATCCAGTTATGGCGTCGTGTATTTGTTTGACTAGAAAATCATCCATTGGCATTAGCATTGCTGTTAACAGACTAGCTAAATTTCCCTTGACGCTGCTCTTAATGTCGTCGGTTAGGTCACGCCCTAATGCTAGTTTATACAGCTTGCTTATCTCTTGGCGCTGATGATTCGACCGAAATGCTAAAATATTGATAATCACTTTGTCATCCGCCAGAAAACCTTTTAGAGAATCTTTTAGCGCGACCACATCACTCTCCGGATAAAAATTCTTGATTGCGTAAACCGTGGGCCTTTTCTATATACGAAAAATTCAATTCGTTATATAGGTTTAGCTCATGAATATACGTATACTCGCCTTTTGGTATAATTCAGCCATGTTGATCACAATGGGATACTAATCGAACTGCGATATTATATACCATTGCTCAAAAATAACATTCGAGATGATTCAATGACATTTCTGTGTAATCCGAACTTAGATAAGTGGAGGATGAGTCAAGTGGTAATAAAAATACAAATTTCAAGCGAATTATAAAAGCGATTTATTGTGTGAAATTCGTGACAGATTCGTTCATTTAATTTAATTAATTTTCCTCATCGGGCTCTCCAATTAGGGCGTATAAGCATTTACGATAACTACCGGACGTATCATCCTTGATCCATTCCTTGAGTGATTTACCGTACTTAGTAAAGAACGCATCTTTTATATCGGCCAAATCCAATTCACTGCGAACTACTATGAGTCGAATCAGTTGCTTATCATTGGTTCCAATTCCGGCCATTGATTTGTGTAATCGGCTAGCGAAAAACTCTTGTCGATGAAGTGCACACCGTATAATAGATTTGAGTCCCTTACGAATATCACCGGAAAATTCTTTTTCAATAGCCGTCTCCAACGAATGACCTTTGAGCTGTTCGTATTGTCGATTAATTTCGCAAATCTGTTTAAAACTGCGACGGCACAAAATTTCATTGAATTTACTTTCGTCCGTTCCCAATTTTAACTCGCCAGCATCGAGTAGTGCCTGGGCATCGGCACACGCTTCACGCGTATTAACCGATTGTGATTCATCACGACCGCCAACCGATAGCGAAACCAATAGTCGTTTAAAACTACCCGATGTATCCGACACGATATCTTGTTCGAGTGTACGATTGTAACGTGATTTATATATTGTATTGATTGCGTCGATGGCTTTGTTCGATAGGCCGCACAAAAATTCGATAAGGGCGTCGGCATCGGTTCCCAAACCAGCCATCGCATCATGAATTTGTTCGACATAAAAATCGACGAGGGGTTTGCACATTGCTACAAGTAGATTTTCAAAATTTCCGCTCGTCTCTGATTTTATACTCTCGATCAAGTCCTTGCCATATTTAGTTTTAAAAACGTCCGCTATTTCGCAACGCTGTTTATTACTTCGATTCGCTAGCACCTTGATCAGTACGTCTTCGCGACATCCCATTCCTTTCATTGCTTCGCGCAGTACTTCGGCGTCATTGTCAGCATTGAAATTTTTCGCTGGTACAACGGTTGGGCGTGCCTATATATAATAATACACTGTTGAGTATACACTGTTAAAAACTATTACATTATCTGTACTTACTAGATATTTTGGAACCGACATTTCGATGTATGTTATTTGGTTTAGAGACAAATGTATACTGATTTCAAAATAATGTCCGCATTACAAATATAATATACTCGTATTTGGGTAATCTGAGTTTGCTCTTATTCGGAGAACAGAAGAACCACGACATACATTTTTTAGAATTGGATGATTATTTGGTATATATGCAACTGATAAAATATGCCAGAATATATACACACATGTATGGATGACGCTCAGAGAATATATCAAATTGGGATTCCAAATTGTTGGGCTTACAGGTTTATCTATATCTGGAAATTGTTTGGTTTTCTCATATGATCGCGAAAGAGTGATGACTGGAGATTTTAATAGTGTATACGGTTAAACGAATCGCTCCATGTGGGATCGGATATTGTGCAGGTTCAGAATGATTTTAAGACACGTGTCATTATTATCATGCGGAAGCAAACAGTTATGTCTGATAGGATCCAAATAGTGTTTGAGTTCACAACTAAAGTTGGTGAAAAGGCCATATTTCTAGTTATAATCTGGCTTCCACTGCACTAAATGTAATCAACAGGTCGTTAAGAACTTGGGACTTCCTCGAAGCAAAGGAGTACAAACCAATTCCTTATCGTATATGATTCACTGAGGTACCTATACGCAACCATAATCTGGAACAGCAACATAATGCGTCACTTTTATAAAATTCACCAGAAAAGCCTTTAAATTTAATTCGAATTTTATTTGATTCATTGGCGAATCAAAGTTAGAGTTTCGTGCATAAAAAACATTAATTGTTGTGACATATTTGCCACTTAGGGCATGCAACAAATATACTTACCTGTTTGTTCCTAATTTCGATTTATACAGTAAAACGACCAAAATTACAACCACGATGTGTGTTTATTGGTTAAACAGACTCGTGTTCAATCATAATATTATATAGTGTCTAAGCGTCGATCAGCGCTAAAAGTGATTTACAATAACTGCCTACTGTGTGTCTTTTAATGAAATCGCCCAAATTCCCATTGCATAATTTGTGAAATGCTATTTTTATTTCGCCAATGTCTATCTCACAGCGCGACACTACGATCCGAATCAATAAGGCATCGTTTGCTTTTGTTCCGGCCAACGATTTGTGAAGCCGTGTAGCAAAAAATTTGGCCGGATCGATCATACACTGAAATATCGATTGGACACGATTCCTTAGCGAACCACTAAATTCTCGATCGATTGTGTCCTCGATTGATAGGCCACCAAAATTTTTGTATTGCCGATTAATTTCACGTATTTGGGCATAATTACGTTGCGTGAGCATATGAAATAGTGCCCGTCGACTCGAATCGATACGAAATTCGTCCGTTGGCAATAAATCCTCGGCCTCTTTTTTTGCCATTTCCACATCAATTGCGAAACCTTCGTCGCGGGCGCCGCTCATCAATGCAATACATAGTCGTTTCCATTTATCCGATATGTTTAGTGTGATGTCGCGTTCGAGAGCCCGATTATATTTAAACTTGTAATTTGATGTAATTTTCTTAATCATTTCGGTTTCGAAACCGCAAAAGTATTCAATCAAAATGTCCTCCTGCGTCCGTATACCGGTAAGCGCATCATGTATTTGTTCGGAATAGTAATCGATCGCCGGGACTAATAGTGATAAATAGAGTTTTTTTAATTCACCGCTCGTTATTTTTTTCATGTCTCGAACAGGACATCGACATAGTGTGGAGTTGTAATATAGTTTGATTCTCTGAAATGAAAATATGATAAATGGACGTTTCGTTTTGTGTTGTGTACTAAAAATAAAGACATATGTTGGAATAAATTAAAAAATTCAATTGGGTTTGGTTGCGATGGGATTGCGAAATTCCCCACGGGGCAAAATAAAAATGCGATATTTAAAAATTTTAATAATTAAGAAAAATATGTATATATTTTACGTTAATAGTTATGTTATACAAAGATAATTATTTTTCTTCACGAATAAGCGATAATAGACATTTGCGATAACTTCCAGATGTATCGCCTTTAATCCAATCCTTAAGTGATTTACCAAATCGTTTAAGGTACGCAACCTTAATGTCTTCCATGTCCAATTCACTGCGCACCACAATGATACGAATTAATTGATCGTCGTTGGTACCAATGCCGGCCATCGATTTGTGTAGGCGACGCGCAAAGAAATCTTGCCGATCGATAGCACATCTAATAATCGCTTTGAGACCAGCTTTAACATCGCCCGAGAATTCTTTTTCGAGCGCCGTCTCAAGCGGATGCCCGACCAAAGTCCGATATTGTTTGTCCACCTCGCGCAAATGTTCATAACTACGTCGGCACAATATCATATTGAATGTACTCTCGTCAGTTCCGACTTTAAGTTCACCCGCACGTAGTAACGCTTCAGCATCTTGCAATGCTTTTTGAGGATCAACTCCAACATTTTCATCGCGTCCACCGACGAGTAGCGAAACAAAAAGTCGTTTAAAATGCCCAGACGTATCCGATTTAATCTCATTCTCCAATGTCACGCCATACTTGTAACGATAGTATTCGTTTATTTTGTGGATCGCAACGTTTTGCAAACCACACAAGAATTCAATCAATAGCTCCTCATCGGTGCCAACACCTTCGATTGCACTGCGAATTTGTTGACAATAGAAATCAATCGTTGGTGTTAACAGTGAGACGAGAAGTTGTTCAAAATTTCCACTCGTTTCGGATTTGATGTCCGAAATTAAATCACGTCCAAATTGAGATTTGTAAGTGTTTGCAATTTCCTAGAAAAATAAATGTATTTTATATGAAAAGTATTAAGATGGTGGGGAATTTCATGTGACGTAACAATATATTATCACTCATTTTGGATCAAGCAAACAAATAATAATCGCATACAATTATTAAGCAACACCCACCACGCCTTTATAAACACACAACAGAAGACTTGGATAAAAATCTCGAATGAGTAATCGAACTTACTTGTCTTTGTTGATTCGAACGCTTTGTCAAAATTTCAATCAGCTGGTCATCATTGCAACCGAATCCTTTCATCGCCTTTCTCAAATTTTGTGCATCCAAACTTGGATTGAAGTTCTCGGCTGGTACAACGGTTGGAGTTTTCTGTTTTTTTTTGGTTGGGATTTTGGAAGAAGACAAAAATATATAAATTAGTAGAAAATTAAAAAATGACCGTCACACACTCAAACTTACATATGGCTCAATCCATATATGAAGTGTACTTCGATATCTAGGAGCCATAATGTGCTATTCTATATTATGATGTGCTTTTACAATTATTACGATTAATGAATGAATGAAGATTGAGTTGAATATATGTAGGCTGTCGGTTAGTTAGCGAATAGATAAGTGATATGTGTGGAAGTATGAGTGTATAAATAAGTAATCGTACGCTCGATTTAACATGACTAACAAAGTCAATACTATATGGTAATTATAGTGATTTTATTTTCTGGATTTTGGTGGGGACAAAAACGCGATGCTTATATATATGTCGCGAATTAAACAAATATAATGACTTGAACGTGATTTTAAATTGTGACGAAATTTTCCATATTGTTTGGGTTTAAATTGTAACAGGGTGGCTTGTATCTAATTCGATTTAATCTTCAACGAGCGAGCGGATGACAACGGGGTACGAGTCAGGACAGTTCTAATGAGTTCTTGGATGCTGAACGAGAAACTGTCCACACTGATCCATCTATGTTTACTCATCGATGTGCTACACAATTGGGTATTTCCCAAACGTTGGTGATTCTAAAAGTTGATCTGAATTATTGCCGAGGGATGCACCAAAATGGGTACAGTATACCAATAGATTCATTTAAAAAATGCAAATTTTTTGAACAATCTTATTATGAGACATGAGGCTCATTTTCATTTACACGGATTTGTCAATAAAGAGAACGACCGAATTTGGGGTACAGAGAATCCAAGATCATTGCTTCAGCGACACTTTAACTCTCGTAGGTACACTGTGTGGAATCATGACTGATGACTTATCGGTTCATATTTTTTCGAAAATGAGCTTCCGGAAACCGTCTTTGGGCGGTATACCGAACCATGTAGGAATTTTTATGACGTCAGGTAGTTTTGAGTAATCCTGACATGTGGTTCCAGCAACATGGAGCTACAACTCATACCGCGAGAGGGCCAATTTAAACGATCGAATAATTTCGATAAGATACTGATTTATCGTGGCCACCTCGTTCCCCAGATTTTTTTAGGTGGGATTTCAAATCAAGCAAATAACAAGAGCCCATTAACTGCAATATTGCAGCCATATTATTATTGTTACAGAATGAAGTAACTTCTAAAAGGCATGTAAAAACTCGATGTAAAACATTTGAAGGAGGTGATAGGACAGATAGTACTAAGATTAAAGAAGCAACAATAATAACAACCTAAATGCAAACATATCCTTACTTTTGACCATTAGACAATCTAAAGATTACATACACCGAAGTTATACCACAATATTTAAAGTGCAGAAATCTTCAGGTGCATTTAGAAATTCATAATGGTTATTCTATGATAGAAGAAACACCACCATTTGCACAGTAGAAGTAGGGCAAAGTGCAAAAACGATATACTGGTTCAGATACCTTGGTTCATTTGGAGGTTCACTTGGTTCGTGGTTGTGAATGAACACATCTTTAACCCCTTTGTGGACTGCCGAATTCATGAGTCGATATATCTCAGCCTAAATTGCACTGACATGGAGCTAGTTACGTCCTCGATTATAGGCTATGATAGCGTAAGGTTAGAGCCCCAAAACAGATTACAAAGATAAAAACAAACAAACAATAAAATGGCAATAATTCAACTGATGGTCGTCCAAATGTATTGAGACCAAACCAATATAATTTTCTGCAATTTTTCGCATATTGGCTGCCTGCCAGTTTTTGCAAAATATTATTTCTTTCCACCACACCAACAACAAAAGAAAGAAATTCGAAGAAGGTCACTGCATTTTTTTTTTAGCAAAAATGGAATATTCCGATTTGGTTGTTTATACACGCAAATATTAGATTTACTCCTGAAATTTATGTAAATTATAACCGTTCACCACTTTGTGTATTAAGACATATGATTTTTATATCGTTTATAAATGCAAATTTTATTAAATTTTTGATTTTGATTTGTACAACGTAATTATCAAAAATAATGTGTGTGTGCTTTGGAGTCAAAGAGTATAAATTTTTGGTACAATAATAATGAGAAATAGAAGTTCAACAAAGCTATTATATAATGTTTTAAAATGTCAATAAATCAGTGGGAAATATTATAAGCTAAAAATCTAGATATTTACTCTAATAAAGACGTTTAAAAAATATTAAATGCAAAAAAAATAAAATAGTTCAAGGCCGAGCCGCATCGACCTAATCATGCTATGCCTCCTGAATCAATGTAAGCAAACATGTTTTGTAATCGCCCGATGTATCCCCTTTGATCCAATCCTTCAACGATTTTCCGTATCGCTCTTCGAACGCATGCTTTATATTGATCAAATCAATTTCACTGCGACTGACCATAATACGTATAAGCTGCTCGTCACTAGTTCCTATACCGACCATCGAATTATAAAGCCGGGTGGCAAAATATTCCGGCCGATTACGTATCGAATGTAATATCGCGAGTAGCGCCTCTTTCATTGATTCCGAAAATTCCGCTTCGACAGCTTCTTCGAGCGAATGGCCAGTAATTTTTTTATATTCATCATCTGTCAATCGTATTTGGGCATAGTTTCGTTTGCTGAACACAACATTAAAAGCACTTGCATCGGTTCCTATTTTTAATTCGCCCGCATGCAATAGTAGTGCAGCATCGTGATGTGCCAGCAAATAGTCGACTTTATTGTCTTCGTCTCGTTCGCCGGCTAGTATCATAACTAGAAAACGTTTAAAATATCCGGTTGTCGCTTCCGCAACGTCCTCGATCAATTGGGTACCGTATCGTTCGAAATACGTATGAGTTAAATGTTGTATTTCACGATTTGTATAGCCGCATATGAATTCGATTAGGGCATCTTCATCGATGCCAACGCGATCGATAGCATCGCGAACAATTCGTACACGATAATCACGTGATGGAATTAAAAGTGCAACTAGTAATTTTTGAAAATTTCCACTCGTCTCCGATTTGATGTCGTCGACCAAGCAACGACTGAATTGGGCCGTATACTCTTTTTGGATATGTTGACGTTGATCATTGCTGCGATGGCATAAAACATCTATAATTGCTTTCTCGTCCGTACCTAATCCTTTCATTGCTTTGCGAAGTGCGTGGGCATCGGCCACGGCATCGAAATCCGGTTGCGGGAGAACCCCGGGAGTACTTGGCTTAATACTCATCCTATATAAATCTATATATATACATTATATATGTAGGTAAGACACAAAACAAATTTTTTTCTCGTTTAAGTTACACAAAATGTACACAAATTTATTTCACTTACATTGTTAACGCACCGCGGATAGTGTTATTATTTAACCGCCGATTGTAACTATAAAAACGTGTGTTGTTGTCACACCGATTATCTACCACTAAATACTGGTCGAATAGTATTCTACGCTCGTACAACACTACACAAAACACAACATAATTCGTTCATAACACAAATTCTTCTATCTTTTGTGTTGTTTGTGTTGACTGTACATATCAAAAATATTGATTACTGTGTGACGTAATGTTTTTTTGGGCAATGGTTTTAGTACCTTGCCTATACATAATGCATATAATGTAACTCGTTTTATTATTATAAAAGGCAATTTTTTTGGGTACACAATAATAGCTTTTGGAATGTCTTATAATATATTTATAGAATTTGGCTCTCTTCAGACAAATAATCAATAACAATAATCATATAAGCTCACTGTTCTACATAAAACGCGTTCGTTCGTATACCAAACACAGCGAATTAAAAGAAGAGTGAACTTTTCGCTCTTCCCACACACACAGACGACACATTAATACACAGACCGGCACACCACAAAAGTCTCTCGCATAACTTCAAAATGATATTATAGACTCGTTTAATATTTCATATATGTATGTAGAGATATATATGTCGTGCACGAGGTCAATTGTATTTAATTTAGTTCCTCATTTCTGTACCCTCTTCATCAGATATAGTGTTGTTGTCATATTAAATGGCACTCGACGATTAAAGAAATGTCAAAATCGTATAATGTGTATTGTAAACTTTTCTGCACTGCGAAAGAAATCTACTGCACATATACTAAGGAGTTGAAAAAGAAAGGAATATATACCTGTCATTGCGTATTTAACATATCCGATACAAGATTTGTATCAACGTACCCAAAGTGTATTATGTAGTGTGAGAGGATAAAAGCAGGAAATTAAAAATATGAATAAAACCTATTAAATTCGTCTTAAACTTATAATTATTTTTCGAACTCAAGGCCCCAACTGGTTCATGGTACAAACGTAGGATTTCAGATGTACAGGAATATTCCTGGAATTAAACACAAGGGATCTGTTGCGATTGAAAGCCGGACAGCTATCTTTTGAAACGGCCATGGCCATTAAGTATAAAAAATAATATTCTCAAGCTGTCTTTTCTTCATGGAGGGCGTAATTGGTCAACTTCAAGTTTAACCCCCTATAGACTATGTAAAGAGGCAAGAAAGCACTCAATCTCCTACCAAATCAGAACTGGTTAGAGAATTATTCAAGGAGCTAAAGGTATAGTGAATATAATATCTTTATCGTCAGCAACGAGATTAAAAGCTGAAATCATGCAAGCGATTGCGATATCTGATTGAGCAAGTCTGAAGGAGTATGCACTCCATGACTAGATAAGAAGGCGAAGAAATAACTCCAGTTACAACCCGACAAGCGATATTTTGCGAACAGTTAAGTTGCATAAGTCAGCATTGGTAGCACCAGTAATTTGTGAATAACAGAAAGGATTTTTTGGAACAATCGTTACCAAAAGCTCTTCGCCATTGACAAAAATTACAGTGAAGTTGTGTAGTTTGAAATTCAGATAATACTTCCAAGGAAGTTCATTATATGCAGAAAAACACCAAGGTGTTTGAGGTATAAATCTTACATCCGAAAAGGGGTGGTACAGAAAAAGCTGCAGTGTTCCTATGCCGTGTTAATATAACCAAGATGGTTTTAAACGGATTCGCAAACCCTATTTCAGACACCACAGTTCTATAATCAAAAAAGTGTGTTGAGTTAAATCTATTAAGGTTCTTTTAGAACCAGATCGTCATTGTAACTTTGAGCGATAAAACCGGACTCATGAAGCTTAACAAGAAATTCGTCAATGACCAGAAACCACAACAGTGGTGAAAGTACACCATCCCTGGTTTGATACCAAATGTAGTACTTGCATTCGTATTATTATCAAAGACTCCTGCCTTTCCAGAAAAGTACTCACAAGAAACTCGCTGTTGTACATAAATCACTTAATCGTTTGTTACTCAATCTCATAGGTACGAGTTCGGGTAAGGCAGTCTCATACGATTATCCGACTGTTACTAGCGGAGCAATTAACATACCAAGTAGATGACAAACAAATAGGCCGAAACAAGTTGGGGTGGACTATAGACTTGCCAACTGTTCAAATAAAAATTCTGATTCAAGATTGTGGAACAAAACTAAAAACGATACATGCCTGAAACAGATGCAGTTCGTTAATGCGAGTGGAAATCCATACTGTAATTTAGCGGGTAATATACCATCAGGAGTCAGGACCAATTAATTAGTCCAATTGGAAATTACAACCAAGTTGTAAATGGCTACACCAGTATTGTTGGTTACAGCCCGGAAAATCGGTAGTAAGAAGTAGGTCGACTTCTTCCATTTTAGAGGAACTACGCTTACTAGGCGAGGTGAATACCTGTAGACTTGACAGGTATTATTTCTGCTCAGCGTATTTTGATTTCTATGTTCTATATTCAAGTACGCAACTTCATAGAGTCACTCTATCATTATAGGTTCGTTTGATCTTCGATTGCTCGTATAAAGGTATTCTACAAAAAGGTATGGATTAAATAGTGAGAAAGGACTATAAAACGACATAACCGTCATTGCCACAAATGCTTGAGATTTAATGCTAGTCGCGTGACACAACTATAGGGAAGCGGATGAAAATTCTCGCGGCGATGATGGCTCTAAAGCGTAGGAAACGAACTGGTGGATTTGACGGCTTGATAGTATATAGAATTAGAATAAAACAGGAGATGACAGTGTCACATGCGATAGTATCGTATAAAAATCTGAGCTGGTATTGTGACAACTACTGCAACGTAAACATTACGAGTATATCGCTGTGAATTGGCTAGTTACAGAACTCAATAATAAAATCATGGAACTACCGTTGTTCAGATAGCAAATCAATTGAACAGGCAACAGTGGCCAATGAACAAGTTCCCATATTAAGGAATTCAAAAAGGGTCCAAGAGATAAATTCAATTCTGCATTCCAAAGCTTCTACCACTATAGATAACACTGATTTAGTAAATAATCTAAGCAAACTAAAATCTTAAGTGTTTACGAAAGACATGGATACACGAAAATTGGATAATACTAGTATTTCGAGATCATCTCCGAAACAAAGTCTGAAATATATTATATTTCATATAAAATCCATATTCCGGACAAATCATTCTACGAGCAAACCAACGATATTGAGAGATGTTATGTGTGAAGTTAAGGATGAAATTATGCCATTTACCGAATTTGTTGAAATTATGTCATTTACCGAAGTAAGGGTCATTCTGCCTAGTAATATGGTGAATTATGGAATAAAGACGAATGAATCTCGGTTTCTACGATGTTCAAACATCTAAATGGATTATTTTGCCACATCATTGCACTAAGTTCACTAAGTGAAGTTTACCTCTAAAACTACATAGAGGAATCAGTAGCCCGAATGGTGTTAAAGGTGAAGTGTTAGTACATTAAAGCAAAACAAAGAAATACTGAACCAAATAATATATGAGTGAAATGACTTTGCCCACGAAAATCATACAACCGAAGATAATATCGATTCAAGAAAGCCCCAGGCTGTAATGTATCTGTTTGGATATTAAGTGCTCATTTACTACGAAGGAATTTCGATCTTAGTTCAACAAAACATGGTATTAGTGACATAAAACTGAACTTTGGTACGGTAGCTCCAAAATGGGACTCGATTAAGGTACTCAACTAACGTTAAAGCACAACTTATTGATGTCTACCGGACGTTGCATGTACTACTGACGATTCAAAATAAATAAATCGATCAGTGACATCCCAATAACGCCAAACACATTATATTTAACGTTTACGAAGGTATCGAAATGATTCTAGTTTAAAAAACTAGTTCTGATTAGATAACAGCGTAAAATTAGTTATCAACATTTCACTCGGAAGAAATTGTAGTTATACCAATGCAAACTATCAACCTGTTTACTGTATAGCTAATTATAGTATAATCGTTTTCTAATCCATTTAAACTCATTTAAATAGGTTAAAACGAGTGTTTAGCCATGCTGGAGGGCATATCCAATATACAAATAAGATTCAATCGCATATCGCCCAGCTCTGAAATGTTAGTTAGAAATACATAAATTCTTAGTAAATAAACGTTAGAATCTGTCAACATATCTAGAGAACTCATGATTGTTAGTCTATTTGTTCTATCGAATGCTGTATATCACACTATAGTTAAACTGAAAAATATTATCGTGCTCCGAATTAGTTTGAACATCATAATAATATTATGTATTCTGCGAATTCGTTACAAAATCAAACAATCACTGAGGTTTAATTGGTCAATGTACATATTATAATATATTTGTTCAAAATGTAACATATTTCGTATAAAATTGCTTAGATCCTAAAATTAAAATTAGCCTAAAATCAATAGAAAAATGAATATAAAACTAAATCAGACCATACAAAATAAATAAAATATCTAGAGTTATGTGTATGAATCATGATTAATGTGTTACGCCTCTCGGATCAACGTCAGTAGGCATGTTTTGTAATCTCCCGATGTGTCACCTTTGATCCAACTTTTTAACGTTTTGCCATATTTCGTTTCGAACGCATTCTTTATATTGATCAAATCGATTTCACTGCGACTAACCATAATACGAATGAGTTGTTTATCTGTTGTCCCCAATCCGGCCATTGATTTGTGTAGACGGGTGGCAAAATATTCAGGACGATTTTTTGCCTGATTCAATATTGCGAGTAGACCATCTTTGATAAAACCGGAGAATTCTGCTTCGATCGCTTTTTCTAGTGTATGTCCCGTAATTTTATTGTACGCCTCGTCCGTAATACGTATTTGCTCGTAGCTACGACGACTAAATACCATATTGAATACACTTTCGTCTGTGCCCACTTTAAGTTCGCCAGCTTGAAGGAGTAGGCCAGCTTCGCGTCTAGCTAAATCATAATCGATGACACGATTTTCTTCACGTCCTGCGACTAGGGTTGATACCAAGAGGCGTTTAAAATGACCCGATGTATCGCCAATGACGTCGTCTTCAAGGGTTTTTTTGTACGTATCAAAGTAGAGTTGATTTATTTTGAGTATTTCATGATTTGTATATCCCAATAAAAACTCGATTAGGGCATCTTCATCCGTGCCTAAACCTTCAATGGCATCATGAATTATTTTCACGTGATACTCCCATGTCGGTGTAAGAAGCGCGACTAGCAATTTTTGAAAATTTCCACCCGTCTCTGATTTGATATCTTCAATTAGGTCACGTCCGAATTGGGTCTTATAAATTTTTTGAAGTTGCTGGCGTTGTTCGTTCGAAATATTGCACAACACATTTATTATAGTTTTTTCATCGCATCCAAAACCTTTCATTGCTTTGCGAAGCACTTTAGCCTCGTTAGTTGGATCGAAATTTTTCGATGGTATTACAGCTGGTACATTTTGGTTCCGTATATTTTGATAATTCATTCTAGAAATAAAAACAATATTCTTAATAATTCTGGATACAAAGTACTATCAAAATTTCACTTACGTTGTTCCACTTCCAATCAAACTGTTCAAAATGCTCATAGGCTTTTCACTTGTTACTGCACCGAGTTTCTAGCACAAAATGTTGGAAAATTAGTATTGACACTGACTCAATAGTTCGGTGGTCTAACTATATATATAGTTTAAAGAGTGGGGGGATAAACAACAAAACAACAACAAATAATTTCAATACAACACACAATCGCGATACTAAATTATCGCGAATTAACCGCCACCAATATAAAAATAAATAATGTTGTTTGTATATGACGTCAGCGATTTTAGTGCGTTAGTCACTGAATTTATACTGTCAATGATGTATGTGTTATGCACTGTATATAGAATGTACTAATGAATTTTACTACTCGTATATGTTATTTTTCGTCTTGACAGACTTGTTTACATTTTCTTATACTATATACTACCACAAACGAAATTTTCTGCGAAACATTATTTGGTGAACACAATTGAGTTGGGCAGAGCAGCCACGTCATGCATCATGATTGCCGTAATTGTGAAATTCAAATGTGTGTTTATATGACGCCCGATACCTATAATGTTATGTATCATCGCTTAATATTCTTCCCAAATAGATATGCGGTCTATATTTCAATGGAGATTTAATTGATCGACGTCATGATGCCATGTGCGTAACCACATTCTTGATTACCCTCGATTATCTTATGTCTGTTTCGATATTTCGTTGGATTTCATTTTTAAATCAGAAACTGTACGACATGACTCAATCAATCACTGTCTATATATAGTTTACATAGAACATTGTTTGAATTCATTTACATACTCATATATTCTTTCTTCAAGACACATATATAAGATTTCGTCTGTATATATGGTTAAGACAAGCAAATGTGTTATCAATTTCGAGAACTTGGTGCTAGCGAATTGGCAGACAATATATATAATGTTAGTCTGGATTAAGATAAGGGCATCAGATTGATATTAATTGTGGGTGGAATAATATTTTAGAAAGACAAGTAGAAACGCTGATTCTTATAGAACGTGCAAAATGATTGAAAGAAAGGAATCAGAAGATATAAAATGCTGATGTAAAAGGAAATCAGTTGGAGTGTGGTACTGGATAAACGAACAAAAACGATAAATCAACAAATCATTACTAGGTTTTCCTGAAAATATCATAGTGCCCACTAGCGATCGAAATAAGTTATATCTAGAAATAATGCCAAAATATGGATTTAATGGGGGAAGTTAAATCCATAATATATTGGCCAACAGATGTCTACTCAATACCAGATCTGATCAATCCTCTATTTACTCACATTTGAAAGAAACATAATCCAAAGATCACAATGCACTCACATACTATTTATCAGTACAGACTGAGAAAGATTCAAGGAAGAACTATAAGTAACAAGGATAATGCTGAAAATAACTTGAGAAACGAAAGAGGAGCAATGGATAGAAATTACCAAAATAAATTAGAGATCTTATTGTCCCAGGAGGGATTAAATAAAAACGAAACTCTTTTGCTAATCACTTAGAGGTTATCGACTCTAAGAAATCGACTTGACCTGTCATTTGACGATTTTACTGGGTATACTAGGTCGTTCTTACCTGAATAGACGGCAGTCACATGTTCCTAATGAAAATTCGAAAACTAAGAACAGTGCGGAGAGGCGAAGAAACTGCTTGGATTTGGGGACAACCAACAAACAAATTTCAGTACTGAGATTGCACGTCTCAAACGGAACGCCACATTGGTAAAAACAATGGTTTCTGCTTTGTTTTTACCCGCCCCTGGGTAAAAACAAAGCAGAAACCAATAGGATATCCTAATTTGTATAACAAGTAAGGGGAAAAGAAAGGGTTGTTAGCAGGTACATTGGAACAAGCTAAAAAGATTAAAAGATTCAAATATTTTATTGAAATAATACTCAAGGGGCTTTTCTTAGTTCCCTCCCGTGTCCTGCCAAATTTGATTTACTGTATTAGATTTAAAATTATTGTAAAGCCGTGGTAGATTTTTGTCTTAGTATAAGAATTGTATATATCCAGCAAGACGATTAATGCAATTCTTATCGAGTACAAATGGCAAGCATAATGATTTGAATGGTAGGTGTCGATAGATAAGAAGAAAAAGTTGACTTAAAAATGAACTTAAATCGAGTTTCAACAAAAATAAAAACTAAACAATAATTAGTAACACAATAATAATAAGATTATAAGACAATTGCAAGTTTCATTAAATTAATTAAAACAATTTATTAAGTACTGTACAATTTTATATATCACGTTTGTATATATTTAAGGTATACGATAAAATATTAAGGTGTAGCTTGATTGATTTGGTAAGCGCGAGCGATATAATTTATAGTGTGTGTGTGTGTAGTGGCTCAAAATTCTATACAACTTAGTCTATTTTATAATGGAAGACCGATTAAAGCAAACTCGGTTAAAATACCCCACGCTGAGGGACCGCTCTGATTATAATGTTTAAAATACAAAACTTTGTTTTTTCTTTAAAGATCTAATTAACAAAAACGCGTTTAAGAAACGAAGTTATACGCTGTCCATTTACTCATTACATTTAGGCCTCTTGAATCAGTGTCAAAAGGCATTGCTTATAGTCGCCGGATGTGTCGCCCTTAATCCAACTCTTAAGTGATTTGCCATATTTTTGTTCGAATGCATTTTTAATATTTATCAAATCGATTTCACTTCGGCTCACAATAACTCGCATCAAGTGTTTGTCGTTCGTGCCAAAACCGACCATCGATTTGTGCAAACGATTGGCAAAATATTCATAACGATTGTGTGAATATTGTAGAATGGCCAGCAGCGCGTCTTTTATACAACCGGTAAATTCATTTTCTATTGCTTCCTCGAGTGAGTGGCCGGTTAATTTTTTATATTCATCGTCTGTACAGCGAATTTGGTCGTGACTACGTCGACTGAAAACAACATTGAATGCACTTTCATCGGTGCCTAATTTAAACGCCTGGATGAGCATGTCGGCTTCGCGTCGCGCCAATTCGGGATCTATCATTTGATCCTCTTCCCGTTTGCCGTGTACTGTTGCCAGCATAAGAGGTTTCATATGTTCCGGGGCGTGTGCTGTTATATCGTGTTCTAATGTTTTTTTATAACTTTTATGATACAATTGGCTCAGGGTTTGTATTTCCCGATTTGTGTATGTACATATAAATTCTATAAGTGCTTCCTCGTCCGTTCCAATTCCCGTAAATGCGTCGTGAAGTACTTTAACACGATATTCCCACGGTGGCAATAGAAGCGCAACTAATACCTTTTCAAAATTTCCACCCGTTTTAGCTTTAACATCTTCGATTAGGCCACGACCGTATGGCGATTTATATACATGCTGTATCTGTTGTCTCTGTTCGTTCGATCGATGGCACAGTATATTGATTAAAATTTTATCCTCGGTTCCAAGCCCTTCCATTGCTCGGCGCAAATTCCCAGCATCTGCTTCGGGATCAAAATGAAATGTTGGCTTTAGGGCTGGTATAGCTTTTGCAAGGTGCCGACTTGGCTCGATTTGTTTTTTCTACAAAAAAAGTAAAGAAACAAAAGCATTTCGGTATACATAGAACCCGGACAGATTTTATATATTATTTTTCGTGTTGGTGATTGCGATGAAGTTTTGTATTGTATAATGGACGTTCGTATGTATATATGGTATATAGATTATAAGTGCTAGCTATATATAAGGGAATTATAAGGCCATTCCGTTTATGTTACAACAAAATATTAAATCATAATGCAAATGTTTAATAAAAATCAACACACTTTTATATCAGTAATCCTACTACAAAATGCAGAAATTAAATAAAACCAAAATATAAATGATATAAGTACACTGTCCTATCGATGGTTCACTAACGACCGCTTAAGCCCAGATTAACCGAATTTGCTTTGTTACCAATCAAATTGTTCGAATTTAGAATTTTGAAACTTGGATTTGTCTACACATCCCGACAACCGGGCCGAA
This sequence comes from Tipula lateralis, assembly GCA_963932295.1. Taxonomy (NCBI): domain Eukaryota; kingdom Metazoa; phylum Arthropoda; class Insecta; order Diptera; family Tipulidae; genus Tipula; species Tipula lateralis. Next base: position 183,234,961 of record OZ010738.1, on the reverse strand, counting down.
TTTGGTATATAATATGTTATACGATAATGGTGCAGCTAAATAACTAGATAAACACACGCAAAGCACTTGAAAGATATGGTTATGTACAATTTAGAAGAAATATTCTGATTAAAGCACACACACGAACAGTAATATCCTAATCAAACCTTATGCTCATTCCGAACGTATCCTCTCGTATCCGAAAAAGACACAGGCATATTTCTAGCAGCTTGTTCTTCTTCGAATCGATGTCGTGATGCATTATTTGGGCCACCATATTGCTGATATGGATTGTAATTCTGCTGGGGTTGATACAATGGTTGTTGTTTCGTTGGATATGGCTGAGGCATACCCACATCGAAACCAATTTTCGAATTGCGATTATTATTATTAGGTGTCGCAGATGGATAGTCCTCGTCCGCAAATGGAATTGTTGCATAATCATCATCGGCATAGGGTATTTTATCATTGGGTCGAGTGCCAGGATATGAAGAATCAGTTGATATGTATCGATTATTTGCTGATTGGACAGCAGTATTACTACTATTATGTATCGGATTTGGCGAATTTCGTGGTGGCAATGGTGGTGGATATCCACCACCATAAGATGGATTCAAAATGTCTATATATCCAGCACCAAATGGCACATCAGCCGGTGGTGCATTGGGATATGTTACTGGATTATTATTGTTCGAACCCTACAAAGAAAATTTATATAACTTTGGTTTGGCTTATTTGAGCACAATTCGATTTTGAATTAAATGACCAGGCCCTACAATTTTGGTTCTTTTGTGTCTAAATTTATATTTTTAAAACTTTAGAATTCAACATCGAAGAGGACTCCAATTTAGCTTTTAATTGGGTTACTTATCGACAGTACACTTCAAATTATAAATAAATAAATCGGTTTACTTTCATGCACAATAATATCTAAGAACTAAAACTTACAAATTATTTATTAAGTAATCAATTTTTCTCGGTTTATCACTGAATAAGAATGGATCGATTTTAAGCCGATGTCTTCGCATCGAGTGCTATTATCGAACCGAGTGAGAATGGCAAAACTTCGTTATTGTTGTATGGCTTAATGCTACTCTTATCGATAGTACACTTCAAAAATATAATCAAATTTTGTACTTACGTCTCATGCATGTCTAAATCAAACTACTCTTAAACAAACAAAAGATGCAACTAAGTTAAGATATTAGTAAACAAGCAATCAAATTATATTATATGTAAGATTATATGTGAAATGAAAATACGAGCATAAACTACAATTAGTTTGAAGCATGATCATATAGTCCACGTAACTAAAATCAATTCCCGAAGATTTCTAATGATCTAGCAATTTTGGATTAGAGCACAACAGAACACTAGGATTTTGGCATAGTTTTGGATCATATTGAATTGGCACAAATAGATTACACGGCTCTAGTCTAATACTTACATCGGCACTTACCTATTTATATATAAGAAAATTATAACTCCTTTACCCCCTACACATATATCGTTAATATGTATATTATAAAGTGAAAAGGTCGGTTCTATATAGTGTTATAATATTTTGTTCTTACATTTTATTTAATAAAAATATTCAAATATATAATTAAAAAATTAATTTTACATCTAAGTGTATAAACTGAGATGAATCATATATAATATATGTAAATTTGTAAATATATAGTTGCCGAGCTCCCTGAGACCGACGACACCTTTTCTTTTAAGTATATAATAGTATATTGTGTGAAACAAGTATATAGAGTAGCTAGTTAGTATCTTGCGTAAAACATCAAAAAAAAAAACAACAAAATATATCAAGAAAATTGTATAACGATGTCTCATAAATCTACTACAATGACTACTTGTCTTCCCCGATTAGGGCCAATAAGGCATTTTTATAGTGTCCCGAAGCTTCGCCTTTAATCCAACTCTTCAAACTTTTGCCATATAATTTTTCGAACGCTACCTTAATATCGCCCAAATCAATTTCACAGCGTGTCACCAACAAACGTTGCAATTGATTGTCGTTCGTACCAAATCCGGCCATTGCTTTGTGTAATCGTTTTGCAAAGAATTCAGGACGATTTGAACAACATCGTACAATTGCGACAAGTCCGTCTTCAATGTCACCAGAAAATTCACGTTTAATAGCCTGCTCTAGTGAATGGCCGGCAATTTTTTCATACTCTTGGCACACGAGTTTTAATTGTTGGAAGCTGCGACGACATAAAATCATATTGAATGTAGCCTCATCAGTGCCGACACGGCCTACCCCAGCTGCATGCAATTGTTGGGCATCACTTTGGGCCATGGACATATCGATAACACCGCTTTCATCGCGATTTCCAACGCATAGGGACACAAGCAATCGTTCGAAATGACCTGAGGTATCCGATTTTATACCTGATTCGAGTGTCATACGATATCCTAAAAAATGATTTTGATTTTTTGGTTTTAATTAGAAACTACTTCTAATCGATAAACTACGTGTATATATCAATGGTGGCCATATCGTCAAATGTTCTTGGTTCCAACATACACAAATTTCGAACTAACCGGTTGAAAAAAAAACCGAGATATGACATCCGGTCGATTTTACTTAATCGGAAAATTGGAATTCGAAAGAAACTTACTTATAATGGACAACACTGATATATACATAACTACACATACTATACTCATAAGCCCGACGAATCGTATGAATTTCATTATTGGACAATGTGCAAAGCATTTCAATTAATACATCCTCATCTGTGCCAACTCCGTCCAAAGCGCTACGTAATTGTGTCACGTAATATTCAATTGTCGGTTGCAATAGTGAAACGAGCAATTGTTCAAAATTACCGCTCGTTTCAGATTTAATTTCAGAAATTAAATCTTTGCCAAAACTTGTCTTATAATCGCGTATAATTTGTTGTCGCTGATCATTGGTACGACGACAAATAACATTGATAAGAGCATCTTCGTCGGTGCCAAAACCTTTCATTGCTTTACGCAATGTGTTCGAATCACCTACCGGATCAAATGGATGCATTGGTCTGACAGTCGGAGTACCCTAAGAGAAATTTGATTTTCATACAGTTACGTGAATTATACATAATAAGTAATTAATGAGTTAAGTAAATCAATCAAATAAATGTTGTACAAAATGTTAATTTACTAGGCAAACTGTGCTAGTGATTGGATATAATGTGTTTAATTACAGGGCAGTGAACCAAAGTGTCGATAAAAACAAAACAACGACTAAATACTGATGCGGTGTCTACAACATAATGTGATAAGTATACGATACACTTTGGTGCACTGCGTCCTGGTGTATAATGAATGAATATTGGTTAAATAAACAAAAAAATTTAAATAAGCGCACACTTTTGTTAACTGTATCCATTATTTTTATAGCAAACCTTAGTATTTTCAGTTCGAATCGTTTGAACGTGTCCCTTCATTTCCGAAAAGCATTGTGCCATATTTGTTGCGGACTGTTGTTGTTCGCCTTGATATCCATATGGTTGTGCACCACCCTGTCCTCCGCCTAATTGGGGATATGGACTAGGATTTTGTTGCTGCCCGGGATACGGTGCAGTAGTATTTGTAGAGCTGGGCGGATATTGTGGGGCTCCATAAGCTCCACCGGCACCCGGGTATGGAGGTTGTTGTGGTTGGGCTGGTGGATAGCCAGCACCATATTGTGGTTGAGATTGATTTTGAGCTGGATACGGTGATGGATTTTGTTGGTATGGTGGATTCGCCTGTGGATAGGGCGAGGATGTTGGTGGATATGCTGAACCACCCGTTGGTGGATAAGCTGAATTACCACCAGTTGGTGGATATGCTGAATTACCGGTTGGTGGATATGGCGATCCACCTTGTGGTGGATTCATCACATATGCTGGAGTATTTGGATTTGGAGGATAACCAGCACCAAATGGTGCCCCACCTGGAAATGGTGATGCATTTGGATAGGGAGTTTGATTTGGATAACCAGGATTTGGTGGATAGGCTGGATTTGGGGGATAAGGTGAATTATTATTTGGTGGATAGCCCGAGCCCTACAAACAAAATTTTACTTTTTTTATTATATATATGTGGGTCTCGTGTGTCGCAACAAAAAATTTAATCGGTATTTTCTTGTCTTGATCTGTTTTTTATTGTTTTTTTGTTTTAAATAAATGATAAGTGAATACTTACGTAAGGATACATCTTAAAGTTTGTAATGTGCTTGTCCCTGAATTAAATTCGATGAATCTGAAAATAATAAAAATTATAAATATGCTGTCGAAATGATAATATGTCCCGTCAGGTCAACAATCTCAACTCGCTAGTATAAATGGTTTCTGGCATTATTATTTTTGAAGAGTTTGTTATGGGCTCGAAACATTTCTAATCCAAGGATGTCATATCTACAAACAGTAGATAAAGGTTTACCACATTAAATTCAGAGAAAAGTTTCAAATGAGAGGAGGTTGCTCAGTTCCGAAATCTTATTGTTACTCTAATGAAGTCCAAGATATACGGTTTCCTAATGGACATCAGTTGATCCTCAAATATTAATCGTGATCCAAACCAGTGCAGCGCATGGGAAGTGTATAAAGAACAGGAGCACAAGAAGTGGCCAACAGTTTCTTCTTCTCCTCCCTCCCTACAATATTCCAAAGTTTGCGTTGCTCCTAATTTCCATATGGAACATGTAATTATTTAGAGAAAAATGTCCCGTGAGAATGCTTAGCAAGATCCTCATAATTCAAAAAGGACTAGTCTTTGTTGATTTATTGATCCAAAGAAGATTTTGTATAATCAAAACGAGATGAGGTTGTCCCATCTCTTCTAATGCAGATCACCAAGTGATAGTCGACATTTTTCTTAAGAGATAATGCCGATATTTCTTAAGTGGACTTAAGTGCATTAAAAGTGGAAGATGCACCGAAACAGGTCAATTTATCGGCCAATACATTTTCTCCGACTCGATGAAACAGTATTGGAGACAATCGACTTTAAGAGCCCCTGGCTATCAGAGAGGATGCAGATACGATGATCACTGCAATTCATCCGCAAATAGTGCTGCTCTCAAAATTACAGCAAATTTCGCCTATAAGACAGCTATTTTCAGTGGAAAACTCTTTAAAAATACTTCTTTTGGTGGCCCTGATAAAACAAACGGCCTTAAATTTTTATCAATGCTACTGTATAACCTGTAGCTACGGGAGGAACCGGGTTCGAATCGCGATAGGGACATGATGCAAAAGGAATTTTTCGCCATCTGATGACGATCGGTGGTGTGAATGAACACATCTATCGCTCTCTGTTGAGTGCAAAATTCATGGGCCAACCCATCTTCCATGTCAGTACTATAGGCTGGCATGGAGCTATGCAATATGTAGATATGTGCGGGCCTATAGCCGTACGTCCTCGATTTGGCTATATAATGGCGTAAAGTAAGAACGTAAGTAAGCGAACCGCGAAAGTTGGGAGAGCGTTGAGCCCCAAAACAGACAGACAGATAATGCTACTGCAGGAACATAAAACCTACTTACGAATTGACACGTCCAATGGCATATCTAGGTACATCATTATCTACTCTAAGCCTTCTAAGTATCGCCTCGATGACTTCCGAGAATTCAGTTTTCTTTTAACATTCGAAGAACTGAGAATTTGTAGTAGCGCGATAAAGGCCGGAAAATTAGACAAGTTGCAACTAAGTGGTTGCGAGAGCCATCATCTCGTGGTCTCCATTGCGTGTAAAACGCATTCGTTGAACTGACCACCTACAATGTAGATAGTTGAGACTTTCTGCGTTGAGACACGACCTTTAAGCCATAGATTATTTACGTAACCAAATTTTCTATTGAGAATCGTATCTAGGATCCGGTTGAAAATCGCTAAATAATACAGAGCATAATCTAGATGGTGACGAACGAATATAAAACATATTATTGACGCCAGAAAGTCTTATTTTCTTCTTCCATCTCGTAACAACTCGAAAATTAAGTTGTAAATACGATCATAAATTTTCCAAATTATGCTAAATAATTCCCCTCATGATTTTTATAGTTGCGTATACATACTAAACATATACACATACATACACTAGTATGTTTTCTCTGTAAAATGGCTGTATCGATTTTCTTTTAGTTTTTTTTTTTTGGTTTTGTTTCGATTTTCCCTATTACATAGATAGCTGCTAAACGAGAAAGTAATTTCACTTTAGTTAATTAAATTTTTGTTGAATTTTTAATAGCTCTGGCCTCACCCCAAAAATTTGTAGTGGAGACTATCATTTCATCGTTAGAGGCTTAGCCTAAGTGGATTCGCTGATTTTTTTTTTGTTTGGCGAGGGGAGGGACTGCATATACAAGATGGATTGGGGTTATTTAATTAACCTCAATTATAACACCCATGTTTAGAATGAACGGAGTATTGTTCGATATACATGCTAACCTCAAGGAGGAGGTAATCGATTCAAGTGTGAAATGTACACAGCCTACCTGTTGTTATGGTTGTCACAATTGTTGAATCACATGTTTCGACATAAACAAACGATTATTATCATTAGCAAGGTATTGTGAAATCTGTAATTTGTTAATAATGAGTCAGTGTATTTTATAGTAATACAACTATGTCGTATTAGGCCAGAGACGTGCGGATAAAACGATTGACATTGAAATATCAAACCAGTTGTGGTAACTGGACGATAAAAATTTAAATCTGGACATAAACCATGAGATTCTTATCAAACTGATAAATAGTTTTATTTTCTAAATTGTTACTTTGGCCATATGGAATGAAATCATAGCGAATTTAAATTAAACACTCGAAATGTACACAACAAAATACTGATAAGACTGGATTATTATTTAAATATAGCTCACTAATCCCGATTAGGTTTGTGGTTTACAGCTGTATAGCATTTTAACGGGCTAAATTGGAAACTCTTCTCGCGCAAGGCTAGCTAGTATTTTATCATAAAACTGGTATTCTTCCCATCCTACTATCAAAATTTGTTTTTTTTTCTGTTTAACCAGCAAGAAAGTATAATAAGAAAAGAAAAATCTAAAAATAAGAAAACATAACAAACACAACGCACACACACACCATTTTTATTTTTAGCCAGCTAGATGAGTCGAAACATACAAAAATTCCACGAAACAATGTTAAGATCATTTTATTTCTTAAATTCTTATCGTAAGTTTAACAATAGTTGTGTAATATTTTATATACAATAATATTTAATATCGTGTTGACTTACAGTTAAATTAAATTAGATGTAATTTAATATTAAATAGTTTATATAGTCCACGTATACACAAAACTATTTATTATATGCGGTAAAATTATTTTTTTTATCTAGATTTCACGCGACGCAATGCACTAATAATGTCAAAAAACTACAAATTATACACAAAAAACAAATCAACTTTATCTAAAACGTTAACTACGACGTTTCTCAACGATTGTTGGAAACCGACTGCTGAGCAGTGATGCCACCTTTTGGTTTGAATTTTGGAGCAGATCTGCTACATTTTTTAAAATTATTGTAGCAGATTACTACATTTTTCTTTTAAACAGTAGCAGGTTAAGAAATATACACATAATTTGAAAATAACGACTTTTTATTAAATCCACAAATCATTTCAACTATCACAAATTCATAAATGAAAATATTTTCAATAAAATAAAATAAATATGATATAATAAAATAAATAAATAACGCTATTTTTATAATAGTTCAAATTTTCCTTCTTTAAATTTGTATTTTGAAGCAAATTTGGATAAATTTTCTTCAGGAACATAAATTTCACTCCCACAAATTTCTTTAAGTAATGTTCTCGAAAACATTATATTTTGGATGCTTTTATTTTCGAGCCTATTAGTTTTTTTGTTTTTTATCCTATTTAAATAGGAAAATGCCCTTTCTGCAGAAGCGCTACTATGCGGCAGTGAAATAAGAACTAGCATGTAATCTGCTAATTCGGCATAAATGTAATCTCCTAATTGGTTTTTGATATTTTTTATTTTCACCCAATTTTGAACGCCGTCGGATGAAATATCAATTTTTGAACAAATTGCTTTATTGCCAATTAAATTACGCCATTGCTCGTTTAATACCTCAATTTTTATATTTTCATTAAGAAAAGGAAAATTAACCACCAATGGTCGAATCGAAGGCATACTACCGTCCACAATTTTTTCTATATTGCAGTAACCAAGCATATCCAATTTTTTATCGGTAAGTTGAAACCGTTTGCTTATTTGAATGCACAATTCAATATAAAAATATATCAAGTTTTTTTTAACTGTTAAAATTTTAAATTTATCTTCTTCAACAAAAGTTTGCTCAAGCTCTTCGAAACTTAATGAAAAAAACATAGAAGCTAGAGGAAGATGATTATTCTTATCATTAATGTCAACTTCAATATTAATTTTATCTGCAATAATAAAATTTTTCAAAATTTCCGTATAAACGGTTTTAATGGCAGAACTTAAATTATGAATTTGAGAACTTTCAGATTGAAAATTCTTATTGAGATTATTTACCAGCTTTAAAATATATGATAAAAAAAATAAGTATAATTTAAATGAATTATTACCCAAAAAATCAGAAATGTCATTAGCATTTCCATCTTTTTCTTTATCCTTTACCTCAAAACAATATAGTATGAAATAGTGTTTTAGTGCTTCCCATTGTTCCAAAATTCTGGCAACAACTGCTTCAAGGCACAACCACCGTGTCTTACAAATTCTTAATATTTTATGATTTTGAAGATTGAAATCATTTTGAAAATTCGAGAAGTCATTTAATCTTTTTGGGCTGTGAGAAAAGTGGTTATATATGTGTTTTATGTTCTTTTCAATCGATGCAGGTAAACATTTTAAAGCACTGTTAATACACAATGCTAAAGAATGGCAAGAACAGCCCAAAAAAAATAAGTCGCTATTTAGCTCTTGGAGCTTAGCTTTTACACCATTTTGGTTTCCTGCCATAACCGATGCATTATCAGTTGCAAGTCCAATAATATTTTTAAAGCTGATATTGTAGCTCAGAAAATGATTTTTTAAAACTTCAACAATTTCTGAAGCTGTGGAAGCATCTAGTTCTATTAAACCAAAAAAATTATCAACAACTTTATTCAAAACTTCATCGAAATAACGAACTATTATAACTAACTGCTTTTTGGTTGTCAAATCTGTCGTTTCGTCTATTACTATTGAGAAATATCGCTTACGTAAGATTTTCGATATTTTTTCAGCAGCAAATGGCCCGATTATGGTGTTGATGTAAGCTCTCGCCTTAGTACGGCAGCATTTTAATTGTTGTGCTGGTACAGAATTAGGTGATATTTTCAGTATTAACTTCGGCAATGAATCCATTATAGTGAATGGTAATTCATGCTGTATAGCATACATCACACTCATCATTTCAACTTGATTTTTTTTTAACACCTTTTGCTCCATAAACGACTCGTCAATTTTTTGAACTTCTTTCGAAAACTTGAGTTTTTCTTGATGAAGTTTGGAAAATTTCTCATGCCTGGCAATATGCGCTATGTTGTTCACCATTGTTTTATTACATAATTTACAATATGAGTCGCCATTCAAATTTTTAAGCCAAGGATATTTAATTTGCCACTCATCTTTGTATTTCTGTGAATATTTTTTCATTTTTGGCGGATTGACGGTTGAATTACTCAAACATTCATCATCTTGATCATTTCCGTGATTTGGTGAATCGTTTGATGTAATGGCTGCTGTGGATGTTGATGGCCCCGGATCCCTTAAAGGCAATTAAATAACACAGCGTTCAAAATAAAATAACATAACCTTCAACAGAAAGAAATTGTATGGTCAACTCACCGTATTTTATCTATTGGTTGAAAATACCTTTTCATTATAACAATTATCGATTATTAATTATTATTATTATAAAAATACTAAACAATTCAATTATAATAACACCAGAATTATGCATAAGCACAGTACTTAGAGAAAATAGTTAGAAAATAAGTTCAAATTGAATTTCAGTTTGACACAGAATGACAGAAACAATGTATGTGTAAATATAGGGGAATCCCCTCCTAACTCTAAGGCGATAGAGAAAAAATAAAGGCGCTCGCCTCGAAAAAAATATTTCAACTCTTTTATTTTACCGGTAATTTTTTTTTACTTTTCTTTAGTTCTTATTGGTTGAGAGCGTTTTTTTTTGAGTCACACAAATTTGAGCCGCACACATGCAACCACCTAAACAAAAATTTTGCAAAATGTAGTAGAAACTAAAAAGTACGTACATAAAATTTTAGGACTACAAAATGTAGTAGATCTGCTACATTTGTAGTAAGGTGGCATCACTGCTGCTGAGATGTGGTAGTCGTATCGTAGTGTTTTCAATTTGAAAATTTGGTTTTGTATCGTTATTTCTTGTTATCTTCGTTAGTTCGTTATCTTCGTGGTGGAGTAGAATTACCAATCGCAGGGCGATTCAAGTAGTAGTAAAATTTATAGTTAGGGTTCAGTGGATACGTTAAAACAATTTTCCTCCAAATCCCAATCCGAACTAAAGATCTAAATACACAAACTTATTCAATAAGTAACTATTAATTGATGACCTTCGTATCTGAATTTCAGTTTGTGTCTCGTAATTGAATACATAAATTTTGCGAGACCTTGAACAATTTATGGTTTTTTGCGATTTATTTAATGGAATTCTCATTATATTTTGTATGTGTGTGTGTGTTTCAATTTATGCGTACTCGTTTCGAGCAAGCAGCCATGTGTTTACTAACAATACGGAGAAATGTTGTATTCTCTATCATGTAGGGGAATTTTCAATAGGTATATATATAGTTTTGTCGCGTGTATTATAATTTAGTACAAACGTAAAATGGCGGGAGATTTTAAACATTTTGGTTGAATTCGAATGGCGAATTCGGAACCTTTACAGTGGACAAAATGAAGTTTATTGAGAATTTAATACGGTGACCATACTTTCCGTGTTTACGGTGACCATACTTTCCGTGTTTGGATTATGACATTTTATTCTATTTACTACCAGTTAAACAGCTTTATCCGTTGGATAGTGAACGACCAGTTCGAAATCGATCAAAGACCATCAACTGAGAGTTGGCTTATGATTTGAAAGCAGATATGATCTCAAATTGAATATTAGCGCTATTACTCGTAGCATGTGACTAATCTTATAACTGATTGACAAAATCTTATGAGGCAAAGAAAGCTTGAAGCCTGAAGCAATCATTGTATATCTCCACATTTCCAAATCCTACAATACATAATAATTCACAGAATAGGTGTACATAACAGGATTTAATATTGTAAAAGGGTATGTAAACTGAGTGTATTCAGATCTCTGGACGACGTGGAACCGTCAATCTTGTAGAAGGTTTCCCTCGAGATCTTACTTTCGTTAGTTCTGACTAGTTGGGTGGTTCGAGTTTGCAAATATGGTGGGGTCATCTCGACAGTAATATTAGATATACATAATATTGGTTGTTGCTTAGTAGATGGTGCCTGTCTTATTAAAATCGAAGATAAAACACTGGAAAACGATTTTGGTGCCCATTCGTAACTCTCATGTTTTGTTGCGAAATCCCATCCATTCTGTAATTATGTCTCTTATGTATTTATATTTATATCTTATTGATCTATATCTTCGCGGTTATGTGGTCGTCTCGAGATTGTCTTGTTTTTGTGATAGGTTCGCTGGCGAGAACGATCTTTTTCAATCGAGTTCAACCAAATATTTTTAGGTCTAGATAAACAAGATTCTTGATAAAATAGTCGGAAAGTTAGTTCGTGTAACTTCGTTGCTTAATGTTGCGATGAACCAAGAAGGTGTCTGAATCAATGTTGGCCCCAAGTTTGGTTCTGATATCGTTGATTCCAGAAAAACGCCTTTTGGACAAAACCGTTGTCTCGTCGTTTAACTTAAATGTGCTTTTTTATAAATGTATAAAAGGCTTATGTGTAACAATGTATATTGCCAAACACCAAGTTGTACAATAATGCTATAGCTTAGTGATGCGTGTCTTGTTGTTGTTTGATGTATAATGTTTTATTGCTTCGGCAGAGAGTTAATCCGTATTGTGACCGTTATGTTTAAAATTTGGAACATACTTATGTTAATCTTCCGGAAGCTAAGTATGTTGCATGTTCTAAATTTTAAATCGTTGTCTCCTTACATCGCGTCTGAGGTCGTTCTTATATGATCTGGAAATATAAGTAAGGCTTTTGTTGAGGTTTCGTATAACAATGAGATTGCACATAACCTCTTGACGGATTGTACATAACCCCTTGTAGCTCTCACAATTCAGCCCACTTCTAGTGCGAATACTTTCTGAAGTAGTATGCAGATTCGGCCCAACCTGACCACCATGTAAACGCCTCAGCCTGTAGAATATTTAATCATCATATCACCACTCGTACATACTTAACTACTCAATACTAATCTCATTTTTAGATAATTTTTCTAAAAATAAACATTTGGCTTATCTAAAAATAATAACAGGCTGTAAATTGATCTAAATATAAAGCGATAAAATCATTAATGTTGAGCCACATACCAAATGGCTTTGCCAATTCATCGTTGATAACACGAAATGCTTATTAGTGAAAGTTTTATCAAATGTAATTTACTCGGTAGCTGATACATATATGCTCATATACAGACTTGTACAATGACATATGTACACATTAGATAATGTGTAGTGGGTTTTCAACTTTCCCTCATCCGAAAAACATTGTACATCAATATAGCTAGTGTCGTGTTATTAAGATATTTGGGCAGATGTGATTAAATTATTTGTTTTCGGATGGTTTTCATTTTCCAAAAAGATATAAAATATTTTTCTTCGTTTTTTCCGATTTTTCACACACGTTTTTCTTTAATGTTGTTTTGTATTTTTTTATTTGATTGTTTTCATTACGGTTTTTTTTGGGTGTTCATGGGAAATGTTTTTTATTTATATGCGAAAAATTGTGTTTTTGTTAAGATAACGGATTTTCTTTATTTTTCTTACATTTATTTTCATTTGATTTTCAATTGGGAGTATTTTGAATAATAAAATTCCATTCGAATAAAAAATTTCGATAGTATTTCTGAGAAAATTATTAATGGAAGACGTCATACCTGAATCGCAGGAAATCCATATGTGATTAGTGATATGTGAGAAGCTGTGCTAATTTTTACACCATCCAGGATGTTTATTGAAAGTCCAACTGACCTGGTTTAAACAAAATAATAAAGTGCTATATAGCGCCAGACAGAAGCAGAAAAGTGGCTAACCGCCTCTTTCCCACAGCTTTTATCAAAAGAGTATATTCTAGAGGCAGCTTGCACATTATAGGAGTGTTGAGGTCAATCAAATCGACCACACCATCCTGTCAAAAAGTTATTTTCTGGACTCAACGACATCAGAACCAAATGTGGAACCAACATTTATTTAGACAACTTTCAGAATTAAGCAACGAAGTCATTCGAACAAGCTTTGAGACAACTTTATCAGAAATCTTTGAGGAAAAAAAATATATCAATGTTCACAATATCAATGTTAACAATAGGTTGTAGGTTATCTAGACGTGTAACACCTCGGTACGATTGTCTGAGGACTATTCAAAAGCTTTTTCTTGATTCAGCCAACGAAATCTATCTCAAAACCAAGGCAATCTCACGATGCAGACATAATCGCAAAGAAAGCCCCGCGTATCCGCTATCTGCAAGCAAAAGAAATAGAATTGACACGAACAACAGGGACTCAACATCCAAAATTCAGCCCTAAGAGATTTATATCGATGTATAAGACATGGCTACAGAATTCCATAAAAGTTTGAGCTTGTAGCAATAATCTGGATTAAATAATACATCCCAGAGGCTGCTCTTATCTGTTCACTACATAAACATGGAGATTGGTTCAATTGCAACAACTTTCACGGGTTTTGACTAACGTTGTCGCAGCAAAGTTATCGAGCAAAACTCCATCTTTGTAGACAGGTCATTGAGGATCACAGCAGATTACTGATCATTTTACACTAATATCCAAGCCTTCCCTATATCGCGCAAAGTATGATTGGACATCTATAAAGCGCTGATAAGACAAGTGATGACCTTTTTATTAGAATAGTTCTCGGTCCTACAAAGAGCCTGCCATTTATCGGATGTGATAAAAAATGTTGGAATCATAAACATGTCAGGATAAAGGGCCATCTAACAGACCTTGGGGTGGTACCAATGAAAATATGATCTTGAGGTGGACGATCTCGAAGGTGAGGAAGAAGCTTGTGTTCCAACATGTCCACAAAGTCTTACAGTATAGAGTCGTTCTTGGGTGATACATTTTGTTGCTATCGTTACACAATTGATAGTGTGATCTGAAATAAGTAATCATTGCGCAATACTGAACCGATTTAATGATAAGCGCTTTTAAATCACAGATGGCACTATTAGTTTGAATAACATTTCTATACAATTAAATTGATTTCTAGTATTCTTGTACACTCATCGAGTAATTAAGCAAAAAATTATCTTTCGAACAGCATGAAGACTGCAAGCTGTGCGTATTCGTTATTATTTTCGAACACACGGTATTGGGTAAAACAATTAAGGTAATTTATGCGGTACTTACAGTATGTATATACGAAGAAAACTAATTAAGTTTTCTTTGTTAAATATATTGGCAGGTAATCAATGGCATTCGAACTATATAGTTCCATATGATAAAATATTTTGTTCTGTGCGTGTGTGTGTATATTAGTGATATGATGTACATTGTAGTTCAATGTAAACTGCAAATTGTTACACTTTTGCTAGTAATTGCAAATATCAATTAGCAAATATAGATAAAAAAACAAATATTGTAGTTGTTCCTATATATGAGTATGCTTTAGTCGGCATACCATGTCGGTATATACGTGATTCGATATAGCTGTATAAAGCGCGCGAACTTGGAATAGAAGTGAACTTCAAAATTTGAAATTCAATTCAAAAAAATTTGAAATTATGTCGAGGCCGCGATCAAATCAAGTGTTACGAATAATATCAGATGTTATGATGTGTGTTCCGATATCTAATACCTTCCTGGCTTTATTGTTAAGACATTGTTTAAATTTTAAATCGCCGGCAATAAAATGTTAATACCTTGAACGCTTACTTGGTAAACAAACAACAACGTACTTTCTTCCAAGTCAACTTCAATAACAATCTTTTGCATTTTATAATCCAATTTAACCAAACATAATTCGATAAAAGTTTATATAAACAAATAAAATTGTTTTTTTTAAACAAAAACTGACAGATTGGGGTGTCAAAAAATATCATACGTGTTTTGTGTATTTGATAAGCGCGAACTAAATATACGAGTATATCCAACTGTAGGTTATCAATGGGATTAGACAGCGTATATATAAAAGACTTTGGTCACACGAGTATATGAATGAGTGTATTTTTTGGAAAATACGCGTTTCATTGCTTACGGTTGGTATTGTGTGTGAAACTAGGCACGAACGCATATCAAATATTTTCGTTTATCTTTATATTGTCATATTGTTGTGATTCTATATCAATGCAGAGGTCTGATTACAATCGGCTTATAATAGCTGAAGTATAATTATAGAAACGGGGACGATAACAAATAAATGCCGCATAAACATAATCTTGTCGATTAATAATTGTAGGCAACAGTCAACTGTCAAAATAATTTTGAGTAATCGTTACGGTCATACCTTTATGAAACAACCTGAAAGACAATTTGTCCGATTGGCACTATATACAAATCTGTATATAGTGATTAGACGTTGATTCGGCCCATTCATTTCATCATAATTGTGTTTATATTTAACGACTGGTTGTAAACAGCAAATGGAAATTTCTTTTTTTTATCTTGACTCTGTTGATATTCGACAGAGTATTGTGGTGCTTTCACTTCTGCTACATTGTCATTATCAAAGAGTTTCACTTGCAGATTTGGTAAATTCGTTCTTATCGGGATCAAATTTTAGATCTTAATTGTATCCTATTGTAAGTCCAGACAAAGGATCAACGCTTATGTTACTTCTTTTAATGACAAATGTTGAAAAATTGGAACTATTGCTACTGTCACAACTAATTCATAAAATTCTAGACTTCAAAGATCTTATTAGCATTGTGTCTTCTCCCAAATACTAACACAGCTAGTCGAAATTTGCCACTCATCTCGGTTCGTAGTCGTAACGGAACTATATATGATAGCAGCCTTTACAGGATTGTAACTCTTTACAGGTTGTCTCCTGACCAGTTACTTCTTTCAGGAACTACTCGTGTGGTTCAGCTCTTTACCAACAGCCTAAGCTTCTACAATTTCCAAATACTCATCCCACAAAACACTATTTTCAGCGAATGAAAATTCTTGACGCAGTCTGCAAAGTAATTAATTTTCCATTTGGAACATGTACACATCCACGTAAGACAAGCTTTGGTTGTCCAAGCCATATGTGATCGTACCGGTCTTTAAACATATTCGTGAGCAGTAACCATCATCCGGTCATTGTCAAGTTACGATGGAAATTTCCGTACAAGTAATAAGGAGGATAAGGGGTATAAACAACGCGATTTTCCTGTAAAGGTCTGATAAAGGTAGAAACGCAACAAAAATATGTCAGCAATAACATTTTACGATCTAATTACCAGTCTGATGAAGTGAACACTGTTTGGGAATTATTTCAAACCTCGGTTGTCGATGCTACCCAGCACACTCTCGGTTTAGTGAAAACTAAGCCCTTAACTGGTTGGTTTGAGGAGGAGTGCCGTCTTGATGTCGAGCAAGGGAATATAGCCTATAATTTGTATATAGAGGAAGCGTGAATAGTGGAAAGGTAAGGTCCTTAAAGTACAAAAACTTAGCACTGGATTTCATCATACCATAAGATTTAGGTCAACTGCCATTTAGGACCAGGATAACAAACTGTGTTAAATCAATGCGGAACTAATTCGTTCATCTGGAGTTGATGACATTTATTCAGAGCTCATGAGCAGTCCATTGTCAAACTGTCTTTTCGACCTTATTCGATTTCGTATTACAAAATAAAGCTATAACCGAAGAATCGAAAGTGGCCGAATTATGCCCAAATTCAAAAAGGAGGATCGCTTAAAATGCTTTACACATGATACAAGTTACTGTTGTACATTATCTTGGGAAGAAGTACTGTTATGGAGGAGGACATTTTCGGTGACTACCGTCAGGAGGATTCCGCGATCGAAACCGATGAAGTCAGATGGTTGCCACAGTGGGCACTTAATTGCCCATATTGATGGCAACTATATAACCATGAAGATACAGGATATCTTGGCCCTCATTCAGTGAACAAAGAGATTTTGGGACTTTGTTTTCGTTAAGGGATTACTTCGATATATATAGTTATCAATGCGCTATATGACAATGTCCTATAAAGCTGGCACCTTCACAAAAACATCATTCTTCCTTATCGCTGTCTTAAAGTTTGATCTCAAGTTGAATGACACAGTTTAATATCACTTAATGCATCGGATTGTAATTATTTACGTTAAATCAAATATAATGAATATCGCGTATATAATGTGTGTATGACTCACACCGTATACACGAACATCGCATTTTCAACAATTTTGACAAATCAAGGAAAACCAATTCGATTGAAAACTGTGTAATCTAAATATTTGGATAATAATGGGAAATTGAATGTACGCGGTTTGAGTCTTTCATCGCCGATCCGCACACACATATACATTATGAAATTTACATTGTGCGGGAATCGATCGACAAAATATATGCTTTTGATCGCGATTTGAATTACAAAGTATATATGAGGCCGTATGCTCTTACGAAACACATCTCTGATTCATCATCTCGAGTCTGTTTAGACATAATAAATAAACAAACCGACCGTGTTAATTTTTTTTTAGGTGGGTGTCCGCTCTGATTGATTTTGTAGGCCAAGAAACTAATTATTGATGTATGAGCATGATCTATAAAAAAATTTCTATAAATACAAAAATAGAATTAATCTGGATCACTGCGGTGAGGACACCTGAGTGTTTTTTATCCCTCGGAGTTTATTTTAACGATCAGACATGAAAAATTATACTGTTTCGTAATGACGCGTTCACTTGTATAGATCGTTATGTGCACGTCATTTCGACGGCCAATTCATCAGCGTCAACGATATCAGTTTTTATTTGTCTGGCATGGCCCGCAATCGAGAATTGACGTCGATGTATTTTTATTTCGACACCTGTTGTGTATTAACGGAATACACTTTGGCAAAGTCATGCTTTAAAATGAGTCTTATTATTACCAAATAAGGTAAATTTCGATTAATAATTACTTCTGCGTAGCATACTATCTATTTACCTAGATCTGAAGGAAGTGAACTCACTTTCTTATCGCACATCTTAAATAATAATATTTACACTATGATTGTGCTTCGAAGATTCATCTTCACGCCAAATAAACTGGATGGAACTGGCATTCTTATCGCAGTCAAATAATTTTCTAATCGGTCTATTATTAGAACTGATAATGTTATTGAAATGTGGTTCGAACTCTGGATCCAATATATTAAAGCGCGTGGGTATAATAAAACCCTTTATCTACACAAGTCTTTACGCGTTATATAAATTATTCTTAAATATCTACTTTGTTTAAGTATCTTATCAATTTTTTTCGGTTGGTGGGTGTGCGGACAGAATGATGGATTTCTTTATACATAAAGGCGTATTAAATGCCGGTAGCGGAAAATTTAAACCGTGACGTATTTGTCTATATATATATGTACACAATGAATTACAATTATATGAGGTCACCAACAAAGTGTTATCATCGTTAAAAATATAATGTGTTCTTAGACGGAGTTTACACAAATGCGGGTCTTAAATATTCTTTAACATTTGTGTCAATATTTGATGCCAGGTAGAACATTTTTCTGACTATACGTCTTGTCTCGTTGTCATAAAATTCTTTAATTATATAAACAAATTCCACTCGAACGGTGTACCGACTTGAAAAGTCATCTTAACCCATTTTTATATCGATTAATTCGTAGGAAATTAGATAAACTCTTATCTACGGGTGGATGATTCCATTCTATAAATATATGGACTGAATTCGATACAATTTATAATTTCAGACCAATTCATCATCATAATTGCATAATAAATGTAATATGGAATCTTATGTAATACCCGGCAACCTCTCATATAACATCCAATCACTACTAAGTATACGAAAACATAAGATTACGGAAAGTGTGGTGAAAAAGTATTGGCTGATACTCGCCAGGGATCCCAAGGTTATAACCTAGAAGTATTGATCTGTATCGTACACCACATACTTATGCCACAAACCAAAGCTCTTGGTCCAAGTTTGACATTGATACGACATCTATCAACGATATTGGCATAATCTTTCTCCCGTTGCCTTATATAGCGGTCAATCATTATGTCACAAACACGTCCGGTTCCATTCGAGCTTTGGTACGTTTCGTAGTGGTTGGTCTAGTCTGAAAAGGACAAACGCTTAGTCATACAGATGGATGACCTTGGATTATGATTCCAGTTAATATCCAAAATCATATTCTGTGAAAGACTAATATCATGTGTAATTGTGGACGACCGCAGAGAATGTTGAAAAGATATACGATTTTTAATAAGATTTATTTGTTTTTGTTGTTGTCTTATATGGTTGCGGTTGATTATCTGGAATGTTCATTATGGCCGTGTGTGTTCGTTTTAGGATGGATAATCGTTCGAATGGGCTTAACTATATGTTAAAGCGTGTGTGCATGCGAATCGAAGGTGTGGTGGTACTTTCGAGTGTTGTAACGATCATTCTTGTGTGTCACGTTTTGTGTGTTTGGACAACTAAGACGGTCATTATGTCGAAGTCATGACAGTAATCTTTAACTATGTGTAGCGGTTTCATATACATTTATGTAAATGATTTATTTCCCTTCGATCCACCATAGTAATAAATCGATGTCGGATAAATCACAGATCAATATAATATTTAAATATACGAATTATATTTATCAATAGATTAAATATAAAGTATGTGAACTGTTATCAATGGATAAAAACACTCCAATCGTGTCAAAGTAAAAGATAAAAACTTAAACAGCATGTGTCTCAAGGAAAGAGATTAGTTAATATAAGAAGTTAATAAAAACAAAAGATTATAAGTCTTAAGCATTTGTGCGTAACACTGGACCTATATATGTATATATATATATATATATATATATATATATATATATATATATATATATATATATATATATATATATATATATATATATATATATATATATATATATATATATATATATATATATATATATATATATATATATATATATATATATATATATATATATATATATATATATATATGTCGCCTATTACCTAAACCATATGATCATGTGGTATTTTTATCAGGGTGCCCATAAAGATCACGCAAAGTGAGCTGTTTCGCATGCATTTAAACCACTGTGTTAACTTCGTTCACGCCTCAATAGAAAATGTTGGTGAACAGAAATAATGTCTCACGAAACTTATCAAATATGAATATATTTACTGATCTTACGGTAGAACATGTAGCCTTTAGCTGGAACCTCATATAGGTTGGTTTTAATTTGTATTGATTTGTGACATCATTTGATTTCGTTTTTATAGGAGCATAGGGCGTCTATACTAGGCTATAGGCTATCTTACGCAGGTCTCTTCAATTTCCGCATTACACTATCCAATACATTCAGAAACCGCATGGGTGAGAATACGCATCCTTGCCTTATTCCTCGAGTGCTAAAGTATACTTTTCACTTTGTTTGAATTCAGTTTCCAGCATCCCGATATATTTCTTGTATGAGTTCAATCAATTTCTTTGGGATGTACATTTCACTCTGCAAGTGTCTGCAATATTGCGTTCCTATATATTGATTGTATCAAATGTGCGTTCGAAATCGACGAAGAGTAAGAATGAATTCCAGTTACTGGATTGTCCAGTGATGTTGCGGACTGAGTTGATGTGATCAGCGCAACTTCTTTCTGGTTAGTTTCTTCTGTTGAGAAGAGAAATACCACGCCAATTATTTCATTCTCTTAGGTTACCTTTCTTTTGAGATTATAATTGTCAAGTCTTTCTTCCATTTTTATGGTATACTCTGCCAGAATTCTATACTTCTTGGATTGTTGGTGTTAGTGTGCTTGCAGCTGCAGATGAATCTGCTTTGAAGTTTTCGCTGTTTGTATACTGTCTTGTCCAACAGCGTTATTATTCTTCAGCAGTGTTATTATTCAATGGCAGTTTTAACTTGCGCTTCACCAGTATCATCCCTTATATTAATCCGTGCCATCTTGTTGACTTGACGTACTGTTGATGATACATTTGTAGCTCAAGTTGAAGACGTTCCTAAATTTGTTTCCTAATATTTTCACCGAGTACTTCCTTCGGTAGCCGAATACTTCCTTCGCAATTTTCTTCAGTTTGGTTTCAATTTTTGTTCTATACTGATGGTTTCATTTCTATGTAGATTTCTAGTTGTCTTTGAGTTTTTCACAGTGGCTAGTATTTGTTCATAGAATTTACTGCGACGCCTAGAGTCTCGATGTGATATCATTTCCTTCTCTACTTATACTAGTCTTGAGGTTTTCGTTACAGTTCTGATGTTCTAGTTCTCGTTTCGCATCCTTGCACAGTATCAGGAATTCTTGTCGCCTCTGGAAATGTTTGTCCTCTTCTATGCCAAACAGATATATACGATGTGACTAAGCTTTTAAGCTGATTGTTAATTGTATCAAATTAATTAGATCGTCATACCATAATTAAAAGTCTAGAATATTTTAAGAAATTATAAATCTAAGATAATACAAGTAATCCACAAATAAGCCGAGTTTTGGTGAAATGCGCAAAATTATACGCTTACTCACACAAAGCATATAAACATGCAGTATAAGTTAAATAATAATAATAGTGCAATTAACTTCACCTAATCTAGAACCCCCCATGAATATACATCCCACGACCGAAAAATTAATATTTTGCGCAATTCCAAAAAAAAAAACTGTATGCAATAATTCGAACACAAATATATAAAATCTGCCAATAATCTCGATCGCAAACACACCGCTTAAGTACAGCTAATTATTATACAACGCAAACAAATTCTATTTAACAATTTTGGTTCTAAATAGATTGCTAAGTAAATATCAATTCAATAACCGTGCTTTATAGTTTATATAGATGTATACGATCACCACACTACCCTCCAAGCTACTTTGTGCTCTATATAATCATCGAAAACCAATAAAAATTCTTTATCGTCGCTCTTATCAAATTTGCGCACGAACTTTGGTGTGCGAAAACGGTTGATAACACCTTACTATACATTATTACGCGACCGCAAAGTAAACAGCAACATAAACACAGAAAAATATTTAAGTCGATTTAATTCAGTTAAATTATTCAGTTGTACACTAGAGCTTGAATATATAAGAGTGAGAGCGTGTTAATAAAACGTTAAAAAAAATAATTCGCGGTTTTTAATCAAATTGTGTTGAAAGAAAAGAATAAGATTGAAATGAGTCAAATTGTGAGTTTCTTTATGTATAGTGTGTGACATGTACTTGTTTCGTTAGAAATTAATAATTGTCTCGTCCCCGGTTGCATACCAACCACAAAAACTTGTGAATCATTTAAAGTTATTTTGTGTCTGTCTCGCTCGACATGTGTTAGATAGCGCGCGCATATCAGGATTCTCCGCGCGGTGACTTGAAAAAAAAAATATATATATATATAAGTGCCGTGTTCAATGAATTGTGTTTGATCGATAAAGTGTGCTCGTCTTATCATAGAACAGCTGTTTAATATATAGTTTCGATCACTGTTATTTATAATTTACGTACACGACTTTTGCATACTTGATCATCTGATCTTGAATTTATTTTTTTTATAACACGATCACTTTCATTTACGTTTGAATAAAACTATTACGATATAATCCCTCTATATATTTACCTTCACTTTCGCTGAGTCAAGATTATATAGATCAAGATCACGTATATGATCGCGGGACAAAAATTAATTTCTCGTGTTTGAACATTTTTGACAAAGAAAAACATTTTAATGTGATTTTTGTTTTGATTTTTGTATTGTTAGATTGTTAGTGAACCACCTCCGCCAAGCTACGAGGAGGCTATAAAATCACCACGCATCAGTAGCTATCAATCGTATAATCATCAAATATTGTCGCTTATTAATGAGCATGCTAATAGTGAAAATAATAATATGATACGCGAACGGGGTCGACCGACCCTAAAACAAGTGACCAATTTTAATTGTAAAACAGATGCCAAAATCCTACAAGAAATATTCCAAAATCATGCCAATCTAAATAAAAATTTACTAATCGATATACTGTGCCACCGCAATATGGAGCAACGGATGGAAATTTCAAAAATTTACTACTCAGCGAATGGGGTGCACTTGATCAAGGAAATGAAAAAATATTTGAATTCAAATTTTTATAAATTAATGAGTGGTCTTGTGTTGCCGTATCACGAATTTTTGGCCCGCACCATACACAACAGTGACCATTCGTTTAGATGGCTGTTCTATATATTGTTTACGCTACCCAATGACGAGATTCGCAGTATGAAACGCTATTTTGAATCAAGTAAGTGTTCTTATCAATATAAATACCTATAAGTAAGTCAAAAATTATAAACAAAACACTTAAATCGATCAAATGTCTTGTCAGATTTACTATTGTTTATAACTCGTAATCGAATGATTTAATGTTTTTATAAATATTTTTTTTTGCTGTGTGTTTCTAGAGTACAAAATACCCGTCGAAACGTTCATCACGAATAAAATTGATTTGGACGATGAGCGCCGTGAACGGATCGTAATCAAACCAATTATTAAAATGTTGGAAGCAAATCGGGACGAATCGACCCAAATCGATATGGCCAATATATATAACGATATTGAAAATATTAAGCAAATCAATGGCTCAATATTCGACAATACGTACAATAATAAGGAGATCATCAAGAATATATTTTATAATAAGAATTTCAGTTACATCAAAAAACTATACGATGAGTATATTATAAGTACCAATGGCCAATCGACACTGAACGATGCAATCAAAAAAGCGTTTACATATTCGCTGAGCAATGAAGAAATATT
Source organism: Tipula lateralis (assembly GCA_963932295.1). NCBI lineage: Eukaryota > Metazoa > Arthropoda > Insecta > Diptera > Tipulidae > Tipula > Tipula lateralis. The sequence continues at coordinate 183,210,782 of OZ010738.1, read as the reverse complement.
CCAGTGTATTATAAAATATTCACTAAATAAGGACTACTATTATGCCTATTTGCTCAAAAAGAGTATGAAAAAATTGGGCACAAACAATAAGCTACTGATAAATGTTGTTGTTCGACACTTTGAAATCGATATGTACGATATAAAGGTTGAATTTAATAAGCTGTACGATGATTCGCTGCGGGAATGGATCAAAAATGATACATCGGGTCACTATAAGTATGCACTATATGAGCTGATAGGGGAGAAGCGCAGTAATAAACATTAGTGTCTAGAGGCTATATATGATATGTGAAGTGAATCATCTGTAATTTATATTTTGTATAAGTATTATTTATCTAAGTTGTTAAGTTAGACAGTCTAAGAAATAAAATATTTTTTTATAAAGAATTCTATATGTGTCATCATTTTTTTGTGCAGTTGAGGAAGGAATTACGTACGACGCGTATTCTCTTTATGACGTTTTTAAACGAAATTTTGCTATCTGTTGTGTGTATTTTATGTTTGTCAACTACTCATTCGTAAGATAAACAGTTCGTCGAAGCGTTGTTTTAATTTAGTTGAGTTTTGAATGTGATTTGATACATGTTTGATTTGGTTTGAAACGATTTGAACACATCATCTAAATCTTTACATCTGCATTAGAGGTTATATACCTTTCTTTCTTTATATAAAGTCCATTCAACCAATAGTAATAACCTTGTCTACGGTTTGAAACGTTATAGAAAACTGCATGAAATTTGTTACCACGGAACATTGAACATATTATTGCTACCATCATAATTAAAAACTCAAATAAACCTTGAGAATGTGTTGAAGTATACACTCTATACACAATCTGAACCAGAAAATAGATGTATATTCGAAGTGGCCGGAAATTGTTGTAAAGTGTAGCTTATAAATACTTGAGACTATTTAATTAACAATGATATTAGTAGTTTGAAGTGGCTCAAACACATCAGTTACCATGGACACAATGAATTTAAATTAAAATCAACAATATGTACTAGACTACAGCGACTAAATTGCATAAGTCTAAAGTATCAAACTATACGATAACAAGTAAGTTTGATTCGGTTTGATCCAAGTTTGATTTGGTTTGAAACATTTTTTTAAAATTATTATATATCGACTTTGAAAAACGATTGTACATACAAAATTGTTACACAACTCTATATCGTTTATATTATTATTTGTTATTAGTAACAAATACTAGTACGACGTGAATCAAAAACATAATAATAAATTCATGGTCGATCAGTAATCAATACACAATATATAGTCTGTTAGAAACTTATATGTTTTCTGTATTAGTAGGTAAATACAAATTAGCGGTCAATTATATTGCACAACTTTGCATTATGTCTTATTTAATACGCGATAAAACTATTACATATGTTAGTCGAGCATTTATATGTTCCAGCACACCTGAACATCTTTATATAATATACAGTTTCGAAAATTGTTTAGTTTTATTTAAGTACCGCCTACGTGCTGATTGTAGAGTCAACACATTAAGGTTATTTATGGCTTTACCTCCAATGGTTATTATTGATATTATTTTTTGAGCGTTTATTTGACCCACATGCAATGCTCAACACGAGACTTCATAATGCTTGTGTACGTCAAACTACAATAGCAAATCTATGTGAATTATATCTGTACGAATTTACTGACTAATCTCTTTGTTATACCAAACGCCACAAACATGGGCAGAGACTTAGTTAATTTCGAGATAATTTCAAGTTTTTTGCTTACTTATCTAAGGGATAGGTTACCATATAAGTAAACAAAATGTTTGCTTTTTTTATATTCTTATCATAATTTATATAATTTTAAAGAACTATGACATCAATTTTTATATTTGTGGTAAGATGAATCATGAATATACTGTAGTGGACTTTCGCTGTTCATAATTCGTGTACAGCAATACTTTAATTAGGTTTCGTCACTCAACAAAATTCTGACGATATATATATATATATATATATATATATATATATATATATATATATATATATATATATATATATATATATATATATATATATATATATATATAAATTTGTGTATATTACAACAAGCAAATAGATAACATTACAGACTTATCTGTATGAAATTATTTTGTCAAGCTTTCACAGCGAAGAAACACGTATATTTTATACGGTTTGTGTCTCAACTAACATTGTTCGTTAACCTTAGTACTAATATCGTCCTATAGGCTTTTGAATAATATTGAAATGACCTTGATCAGGTCGACCTAATTACATTTTTTAACGCCCGCGGTTATTAAACTGTTTCGGTTCATTTTTTATTACTGCGATTATGTGCAAATTTTATTATTTGCGGATAATAAAAAAAATTAAATCAATTTTATTATATGTGATCGATGACATAGAGTAATAATAATGTATCAACATCTGGTCGATTTCATCGATTCAATTCGGAAGAAATAGATGTAAAAATTAACAAGCGGTAAACTGCAAAGGCACATTTCCGATCTGTCTGCTAAGATTTAATTTGTTCGGAATTTATGCGTAGGTGGAATGACCAACTATGATAAAATTATACTGCCATCTATGATTGTGTTTTGAAAATTGTTTAAAATATAAACTGCCAATAAATGTTTGTTTGCATGGTATACGATTGGTGCCGGGTGTAAATACATGGCTAGATTGTTAAATAAATAGATTTCGAATTAAGATGCGACTTTTATGTCCTTTATTAATATGTGTCTCAGAAAAATGATTGCTACAACGGCTTTGATCGAGACTCTTTATTTATTACCGAATTATGCAAGTCGATATTAAGCGAGAATCTTGGCTGTGTTTACAGTTTCTGGATGCGAGATATCACGCCATTTTACTATGGTCATAGTTAACGTCCATTCATTAGTTAATTTGTACATGACTCATCATGAGTGACAAACGAGTGTTTAAGTTTAATGTACGTGTTTTCTTTATTCTCTAACAAAAAATAATAATTAAATCGGCTATGTGTAGTTACATCAATATAAAAGCGATATAGGATCGTTTATTTACTAAGTAATTTTTCTGATTACTTAAAACATAATAAATATTAGTGCAAACAGTGATTTGTGCGGTTTTTGTTATATAAAAAATCATATACAATCCTTTCATTTTTTGACGCTATAAATTTTGCGATATTCATAAACGCTATACAAGTAGGACATCTGTTATCGAATAGATGAACGAACAAACATAGAAATAGCACTTATGAATTGAGCAACTAATGTGGTGATGATTGAAATGTCAAATGATTTTAAACAAAGCGCCGAATTACTGTTGCTTTATGCTTTGTTTTGTTCAATCTGTGTTTGTGTTCAATTTGTGTTTGTGCTCATAAAAATAAAATAATAATAATTGTTAATTATAATGTGTATGTATTTAATAATAACAATAAGAGAAAATAACAATAATCATAGAATAAAAGAAAAGATAACAACAATACACAAGTGCTACAAATTGTCTATGGAAACAAAAAAAAAAAAAAATTCCAACAGGAATGGACTAATATGATGAACTTTATGTGAATGATATGGGACCAGGCTAAAACAAGATTAATAAAACTCACTGACGTGACCCCCAGTGAACAAGTAAGCTATCTTTTATATTACTTTATTTACTTTAATTTATCATAACCTACTATATTTTGCTATTTCTTTCTTTATTTTACTTTGCTGCCTTATATCTAACTATATTTTGCTATTTCTTGCTTGATTTTATTTTCTTTCTCAATAAAGTTCATTATTTTACTTATGCTTGGTAATATACTCTTGGTATATACTTGATATGTGCTATGGTATATACTCTTCAACAACTTTTGTATAATTATTTCTATGAAAATTATATTTTATTGAAGTAATTTCGTTTTATTTATAGTGTAAATGGATAGGATTTCTTGTGTAAAATGCTTAAGATTGAATGGGGATTATTTAACCAGAAAGTTTATTTTACTTTAATAAGCGGCTACCTTGCTGTATAAACAATTCCATTACAAACTTCTAAACCTTTTGAAACGGATGATCGCTTTAATGATTTCTATCATTGGATTTTAGTGTATTATACAAGAAATCTACATTTGTGTATTGTGTGAATGTTTGTTCTAAAATCTAAAAACGGACATAAAGATAGGATGCATAATGGAATGGAATGAATGCTCAGGTTAGCTAAATATAACTGTACTAAACTATTTATATTTTTAAATAGTTTCCATCACAAACGAATTGAAAGTGTATTAGATCATCATATGCAAATGCTGTAGGGTCTTCGAAAATGTATTCTCTCGCACAGATGGTGATGGATTGGAAATTAAAGGGACACATCTCTAAATATAGCATATTATGAGATGACCCAATGTTTTTAAAGTACTTCAGTTTTAACTGTTGAGGCAATACGAATATATATGATGAATTTAGAATGGTCGTAACCTATCCAACTAACAATAATAACAAAACTAACAAACTCAAATCCTAATGTGAAAATGATTTTACTAACAATATATAATAATTAACTAATAATGTAGTTAGCAATGACTCTGCTGTGGATTATCACCTTAGCCGTTTCTGTGATTAACATTCTTTTTGGGTCATTTTGGCTACCTCATTAAATTTCTATGCCAAGATCAGTACCATGATATAAACCAGAACTACCCAAAATGTGTAGTTTCAGTCAGATGAAGTAATAGCCTTATTCAAATATGGGCTATGTTGGTTATAAAATCTTCATTACATTTAAATGCGATATGACTGCGAGAAATTTACAATTCTTTCTAAATGTCTAAGATGCGGCCATGGCATTGGTACGATTCTTGCCACGGGTAGACGAAAACTTTCAGCATTGATCTCGTATGTGTAATGATATAGATTAGAACTAAATGAAAAACATAGAAGGGAAGTATTTTTCCCATCGTGATAGTGTTCTGTATGTTATAACTCTAGTATGACAGTATTGCCAACGTTAAAAATCTTGGTTTAGAGTGTGCTTTGTAAAAACTTCACAAAAAGTTCTACAGATGTCTGTGTATAAAGATGACGAGCAAGTAATTACTACATGATTGATGAATGATTCGGCCATCTGTTATGACATACAGGCTATTATATATGTCATAACTCTAGAGTAGCAGTGTTGCCAGCTTTTAAAATCTTATATTTTCGACAGTACCTCACAAAGGATGAATTGTAAATAATTGCCACAAGCTTGCTGGATGGTTAGATTCCCGGCCATCTGTGTTTCGATGATGGAATCCAACTGACATTTTATTACCAAATGGATGCCAACTTACTTTACTTTATGACAACTTCACAAAGGGCGATCACCAGATGTCTTGAACTTCATCGTACATGAGGATGAAGTATAAGTAATTACTACATTATTGCTGAATGATTAAAAATCCCGGCCATCTGTGTTTTGATAATGGAAGCTAACTAACATTTTATGACGATAATGAAAATCTGATCGTTTTTATTTGTATTATTATAAATCTTATTCATAATAAATGTTTTTTATGTTTTGATTTATTTATTTGATTTTGATCAATTTTGGATTTTTTATATTTTTAACAACAAAATACAATTTTTCTAACAACAATAAATATTTTTTGTTAATATTTAATATTTTTTATATAATTTTATAATATTATTTGTCTTTTGGTTTTTGTTTATTTTATTCTTTTTATATAATATATATATTTTTTAAAAATTAATTAAAAACAAATAAATATTATTGCATTTATATAATTTAATAATATCTAAAATATTTAATAATAACTATAAATGTATTTTAAAAAATAAAACTTAATTATTTAAATAAAATTAACAATATATAAATATATAATTATTTATCATTTGGACATTTTGATTTAATTTATTTGTTTCCAATTTGTTTGGTGGGTATAAACGTATTTAATAAATTATATTCCAAAAGAGGGGGCGGAATATATTCACAATTTTTTTGCTTGGACTTTTGGGAAGGGTGTCCACCACAATATTCAAAGTTTTAATGTTTAGTATACAACACAAATATCAAATGGTTATTAAGTATAGCATTTGGACATCAATAATCTTTTTTTTATATATATATAATACGAGTATATCAATACTTTAGAATATTTTTAGTTACTTTATGTTATGTATAAGACATTTATATAAGTTGGTATTTTAGAGAGATTTATTATAAATTCTTTAAGAATTTTATCTGGAATGTTATTTAAATTTTTTATAGAAAAATAGAAACAATTTTGTTATAGCCATTTATGAGGATCGCTGCTCCCCCATCAACGCATATAGACCGTATTTATAGTGACCTGAGGTATCGTCACGTACCCATTCTCGAAGCGACTGTTTATATAAATTTTGGAATTCAACTTTTATATCGGCCAAATCGATTTCAGAACGTTTAAGTATAATATGCATAAGAAGTAGATCGTTTGTACCCAACCCCTTCATCGATAGTTTCAATAAGTAGGCAAAATAGAAATTCTTATTGAGCGCATATTTTGCAATATTACAAAATATGTCGTCGCCATTCGACGAATAGCATCGTTTTATCACATCGAATATCGGCTGATTGTATTTCTTGTGATAATCTTCGCATACAGTTCGTATATGTGACCAATTTTTGTAGTAGAAAATATCCTTCAATATATCCTTTTCGTCTTTTTTAGTACCAAATGTCGATGGTTTTATGCTAGCTAAACGATCAATATCATAATTCACTTCGGTTGGCGAAACACTTACGTTTTCGTTGCGACGCGCTTCCAACGAACGAATCAATGGTTTGAGTAGGAATACCTCAGATTTTTGTTCATCATTTTGAATGCATGCCTCAACGTATTTTTCTACTTTGCGATTGTATTCTAAAAATCAATAAATCGTTATTATATGAAGGTAAATTCGGATGGTGTGATTTAAGATTTAGTGACTTACTCGCTTCAAAATAATATTTCATGTTAATCACTTCATCGTTTGGTATTGTGAACAATAAATAGTAGAGCCATCTCAATGAACCACCTCGATGTATGCAACGAGCTAAATATTCAAAATATGGCACCGATAACCCAGCGAGTAGCAAATATAAATTAAAATTGAATTGGTTTTTGATATCTTTGATAAGATAGCGGCCGGTGTAGGCAAAGTATGCTTTGAAGATTTCCTAAAAATAAAACAAAGTAAACAATTATTTTAAGTTGTAATGATTCAAATCACACAATGGGAATGCTTATCTAAACATTATATATAAAAGATAGTTTAAGAGAGTATTTTCAGGACCATAACATTATGGTAATGCATTCGATTTAGAGCGACTGTAATCTGTCAACTGTTGCACATAGCACAATGCCACTCGTCCTAATATTCAGAAGTTCTGAACAATTATTGGAACTATTTCGAAGTAATCAAAGCAACATCGCCATTATCAGCCCAATGGGTTAAAAGTGCGATATGGGTAATGTATCAATATTACGGACATATACACGATTATGATTACACCCAATATATAGTCTTAACTCAAAAATGGATTTCAATTTTGTTCATTATTCGATTTCCTTGAATATGAAATAATCGTACAGTAAGGTTGGTGTATTCCGGCTAATATTATTTAACGAAATGAAACCGCATAGGGTTTACATGCCGCCAAATCGCTTGCGGAGAAACACTTGATAAATCGCTATACACTATTTACCGAGATCTGTCCTAATTTAGATAGCAAATGTGCTCCACAAACTTGAAACCTCGGACCTGATAAGAATTTTGTGTTATCATCTGTGGAGTGGGTTTGAATCCAGCGATAACTAATCCTTTATTTCTACTTCCGTTGACTATGTATTTTACTTTGTGCAAATGAATTCTATATCTACACAGTTTATGAAAACTGACTAACCACTTAATCCCAAATTTCATAAGAATTCGAGTCAACGCTGATAAAACATATATCGAAATTTGCTGATAAAACTTAAACATATATAAACTTGAAAAGGTTCACGTGATTGGTTATTGACCGGTAATCAATGTACAAACAATTATTAAATAAGAGTTTACAATAAAAACGCGGCATTTTAACTGCGGTGTTTCATTATCAAAATAATTTTCCACTCATAAGGAAATTCCTCATAGACTTTTCTACGATTCACATAATTGAACAAAACGACAAGCAAAAAAAATCTTCTCGAAACTGATGTGAGTGCATGCGCGAGATGAACCATGATATTTTTTCCTAAATTTTTTTGTTTTGTTTTAGATGAAAATCGAGAAAATTGTTTTTCCAATATTATATATAACACAGATACGCATTATACAAAATCACTCACCATTCTCTGGTCACTTGTTCTATGGCATAGCACTGTTATAATTGTATCTTTATCTGGACCATTTGTTAATGCATCGAATAGAATTTTCACATCACCTTTAACATTAAAATTTGGATATGGTTTGATCGTGGGATTAAACAAATTGTATCGATAGGATGGGGCTGGTGTTGTTGTTATTGTTGTTGTTGGTGCGGGTATACCAATTGGTGCAGCTGTGGCCGAGGTCGGCGATGTCTGATAATAGTTGTTATTCAATAAATTTGATGCGGCTGACGATGAGGACGATGTCGATGAAGCTGATGGGGGTGGTGAATTTATCGCCTCGTCATAAGATGGTGGTAATGGATTCTGAAAAGAAGAATTCTTTTATTTTCAGAACAAATTTATTTAACACAAAATTGGTTTCATATTTTTTCGATTCGAACATCACTTATTAGCCATACCTTCTCTCCCATTATTTAATCGAAAATTCGTATCCTTTAAAATGTATTTGTTGTTGTTTTTTATTATCTTAAATGGCCACCAAAACACACACTCAGGGTAACAACTGTTTTGTTGGTATCTTATCTAGTTCACAATGTCGTCGTATACGTATGATTTAGAAATTTTTCACTCCAACTTGTCTTAAAGTATATCGAATACTGAATGAAAATACATAAAAAATATTTACTTGAAGTTGTGTGTTGATATATACTCATTGTATATTGGCACGCGGGGGTATTTGTCGACTATCTATTTTATATGTATATGTATGAATGTGTATATAAAAATACTAGAGTATATAACGATATATGGTTGTATTGATGAGAAACTTAAAAGCTTTTAGTACATTCAGTATCTGCTTTCTCGTTCATAATTTTCGCGAAAATTACTGAAAATATATAGAGAATAAACTGTGTATATGTAACTGATATAGTGCAATATATCGTTAAATGTTAATTGTACATTAGCGTGTTTACAATAATCGCGATTAATTCAATATATCATTATTTGTATAAGGGGGTTTCTATAATTCAAGGTTACCAGGTTTAAATGTCTTTTCAACAACCACATCGTCTTGATATAATTTTATGCTAGTACCAGTCGTATGATGCAATGGGGAAATACATTTTAATTTTATCGATGTGCTTTTTAATGGTTGTATTAAGAAAATTCCACGAAACGGTCAAATGGAAATAATTTAATAAACTATTACAGGCAAAATATAGTGTGGCGCGAATAAATAGATTTTTAACCATTCCCACTATCATGATAGTTTAATGACGGTGTTTAGAATATTTTGGAAACGTCTCAACTTTTATGTGCTATTTTTATGAGAATTGTGATAAATCACAAAAATATCTATTCTACATAGCGCAGCACAGATAGAAGTTCCAACTCAACTGTCGAAGCGTATACCTAATAGTTGATCTTTAAATGCCAATAAGTCTTCCAGGCTTTGTGAGAATAACCACCTCTTCATGCTATCAGATAGTGCCGGAGTGGCAGTCAAAGTACGTTTTATTCCTTTAAACACTTATTCGTGTACAACTGAACAATCATCTTATTTTATGCTGTCAATTTTGAATGGTGACGATGCAGGAATTATTTTATCGATATCGTTATAATTTTTGTAACAAAAACATGAGCTTTCTGGGATTTAAATAAACCAATCCGTCAGTCAGGCTCGATTGTCTATTTGTAACATTCCTTCTCAGACCTACTCTCTCAATCCAAGATAATACAAAAATATCCGGTATCTTCAAGGTCAACAGTTGATTCTCATATTGGAATCGTGATCCAGAACAGTTCAGTCTTTAGGAAGAGTATGAAGAACAGGAGTACAAGGAGTGCTCAACAGTTTCTTCTTCTTCTCCTACACACGTTTTGCAGTCTGCGTTGTTCCTACTTTTCATTCGGAACGTTTGATTATTCAGGGAATGTCTCATGAGAAGGTTCTAGTCTTTTCTAATTTATTGATACAAAGAAGACTAGGAGACAAGTGCCATTACAATAGCTGTGACTCAATCATCCTAGCACCAAACATATTTCACGACTGCTATAACTCAAACTAAATTTAGAAGATCTATCAAAAACAATCTATGTTTTGGTAGCTCCGATTGTTGAATACTGTAGACTCGAAATTTACAACAGTTTAGTTGCTCTTATTGCATAGGTTGCGCCTCATATCAAAACGATCAGATGTTATTGGAGTGGCTTCTCTGGTTAAAAATTTATTAAATTTTAAACTTTCACGTAACCTAACTTACTATATATTATTAATTGTCCTACATATTTCGATATATATTGCAAAAGTATAGCGATACTATCGGGGTAGTAACAATAACTATGCAATAACGACTAAAAGCACTAATATTTATGCCGTTCAGATTCTTGGCAAAACTGAGAAGAATGTTGCAAAATTTTATGATGCAGAATCGAAAAGTTCAAGCGATTCTTGTCACTGGCACAGCTCCAGAATTAAAATTCTGATGCGGGTTTTTATATATATGTATATGCAATATATATTTATACTCACACCCCCAAAATGCCTTCAATATCGGCAACTATAAGAGATATTATAAGCTTGATAATGAGAAAAAATATTTTGGTTTTCTCGAGAAATATGAAGTGGTTGTGTAAGATGTGGTTTCTTCCACTATGTACGTTTATGGCTCCTCTTAATTCTGGCTGACTACGACTCGATATGCGGTCTATTGGTTTGTTTCTTTGTGGAAATCATGTTGATGATTCTTTTAAATGGCAGGAACTATTTATATGTTAATTGTTAGCTTTTATATGTTAATTGTTAGCGACGATTCGCCAACCAACAATGACTTATATCGCTTATAGTGTCATTGCACTGTTACAGTTTTTTTAATACTGAAATAAATTAATTTTTTTATCAAAATATTTGTTAGTATGATAATGCTAACACGATAATAATATATTTTAGTACATTGTGCCCCTTAAAGTACTAATTTTTGAATTGAGATTGATTTCCCACGTTCTACGAAATAAGATTTTGATATAATTGCGCCAATTGTCTTTATTGAAAGAGAGCAGTTTCAAGTTAGCTAAATGTGGTGGGGATAAAGAAAATCAGACTAAGAAATGTACTAATATTGTGTACTGAGAAAAGTCAAAATACACTAAATTCCCCTGCCTGTTGCATATGCTCGTTCGAGACACGATTCTTGGTTAATTGGAATTACAAATAAAATCTATAAAACTGGCGCCACAGTCAATTAATTTCATCATACGCAACGCATGGGTTAAATGTATGCAACCACGAAATGTTTTATGTTACTAATTCTGCAAATTTCAACATAAAGTTTATGTTTTCATTATGAAAATATGCAGTAAATTGTGGTGACACACAACACACCCTTGAGATGATATATATATTTACATATACCTTGAATTATAAAGCAGAATTATTGTTATACGTCGAGTAGAACGCACCTTTAAGTACATAAAATTATATTTTTAAAAAACTCACTCAAAATTACTTCTATCATTGATGGCGTTTATAATCCAAAAAATTCCAAAAACACTAATAACTATAAAAACTAAGATACGAACACATTTCCATAAATCATCTTTGGGTGTTTCGGTTATAAGATTCCGATGATCACCGTAGTATCCACTAGTTGTTCGTCCTGCACTATAATAACCATTACGATGATACGTGTCGTCTGTTGACATATTATCATTATGACTAATGGCCGTTATTCCAGCTGGCACCATAAAATAATTAGGATCGTTTAAGACATGCGATTCACGTGTCTGCTCCGAACTACAACTATTATTATTTCCTGTTGCATCTTCATAACTTGGCGGACTATCATAACACGTATTATTATCGAATGACGTTGTGCCACTATCACAGCAACCGCCATCGTCACCACCACCACCGTCACCACCTGAATCACATCCGCACTGGAAATGCGTGTGTGTGTGTATTAAGAGTTGTACAAGACCCAAAAATAGATTAAAAACAAAAGATTGAAACAAATTAATTTTTTTCCAACGAAACACAAAACTATTTATAGTCTTTAAGCACTCACATCACTCATACTAGCTGTTCGATTGTTTCCACAGAACTAACGAAATTGTAAGTAGTAGTAAGTTGTAGACGAATTTTTTATATTCTGATTTTTTGTTTATTTGATGTATACAAATAATTTAATAATAGCTTTCAAATGTTAGTACATTGTACACAAATCGGTAGACGTTAAAAAAAGGCATGTATTTTTGTTTCTATAAAATATTAATATTTTTAGATAGTTATTGTGCTTCACTATAGATGGAGTTAGTGCTTCTAATATTTTACTATTGTTAGATGTGCTACAGAAATATAGGCAATCCTTTTGTACCAATATCCTGGTAGATTGCAAAGTTGGAGAGCTCAGAAAATGATTAAACATTGACTATAATAAATACTAATGCGATAAGTACAAGACCTTGGTTCAAGTTTGACATTGATATGAGATATATTACCGATACTTTAGCATAGTTCAAATACGTTTGGCACATCTCCTAATCTTTTCATTCAATCATTTCAATTACTGAAATTGAATGCAGGAAATTTTATACAAACACTGTAGTTGGATGTATGTATTAGTAGATTAGGTATCCAATGAAGCTATCTTTTGTCGTTTTAATTGGATCGATGGCAAACCTCGTTCTTAATAGTTGATTAAGGTACTCCAAAATCGTGTAGACACATTAAATCACCAAGATTCCTTACGTAAATAGTAACTTCTATATTGAAGTCTTTGAAACCAATAAATACTATGAAATGAATAGAGTTGTCGTATATAATCCAGCTCTTAGTACAGTGCTCGTCCAAAAATTCTTCATGAATGTAACATCTAGTGAAGCACATCCAGCGAGGAGGACTGGAGTTAGTCTTCCATTTCATTATTTTTAATATTATGTTAAGCAGATGGCGAGTACAGCTATAAGGTTCATATTTAGTATTATGATGAAATGTAATTATTTATTATACTTATCCCTGGTAAGAAGATAATCTGATTGTAACCTAATGACTTTTCTAACTCTAGTGGAGTATTCTATTAAATTAGTAGACTTGCTGGATAAAAATCAATTTCGACAATTCCCAAACATGATTGTGGAATTGATTGGAAAAACTTCGTAAACTTATGGGCAGTTTCAATTAAGACAAAGTGAATAAAATATATTTTTGCGGGACAACCATTTGTATGAGTCACTTCCACTACAGCAATTATATACGAATTCATTAGGTTTTAAAAATTTATTTTTGAAAAAATATTTAAGTGTAAAAGCTAAAAAATTTAAGCGAGATTAAAAATGATTACATATTCAAAACCTGAATAATGAACCGGCATTACGATTCAACAATGTACTCATACATCCTCTAAAATTCGAATAGATATCGCAGTAATTGTTTTTTAGTTCTCACCCAACAATGCACATAGACCGTATTGATAGTGACCCGACGTGTCGTCACGTACCCATTTAACAAGAGATTTTTTGTACACATTTTGAAATTCGGCTTTAATGTCCGCCAAATCGATTTCGGAACGCTTAACTATAATATGAGTTAAAAGTGCATCATCTGTACCCAATCCCTTCATTGATTTTTTCAATATCTCAGCAAAATAGAAATCCTTGTTAAGCGCATATCTTGCCATTTTCGAAAATATGTCTTCGCCAATTGTAAAGTAGCAACGTTCTATAACTTCAAATATAGCATGGTTGTATTTCTGTTGATATGTTTCACATACAGCGCGTATATGTGGCCAACTTTTATAGTAGAAAATTTCCTTTAGTATCATCTTTTCTGCCTGTTTGCAACTACACATTGGAGGTGATATGTTAGCTAGGCGTTCAACATCATTAGCCACCTCGTTCGGTGAAGTGTTAAAGTTTTCATTGCGACGCGCTTCCAATAACCGTATTAATGGTTTGTACATTGGCATTGGATGCCCTTTGCGGCTAATATACCTTTGAATAAAGTATTCCACTTTCATTTGGTATTCTGGTAGAAACGGAAACAAATATGTAATTATAATACTATGTGAACCAACTCGAGATGATAGTTAATTTTACTCACTAGATTGGAAATAATGTTTCATATTGACAATCTCTTCGTTTGACAGTGTAAAAAAAATATCGTGTGACCAAGTAATTGGTAAGCGACGATGTATGCAACGAGCCAAATATTCGAAATAAGGCATCGATAATCCACTCAATAGATAATACGTCGTAAGATAAAAATTCTGTTTTATATCTACAATAAGAAAATGACCGGCACGGTTGTAATATTCTTGAAAGATTTGCTAAAATTAAACGAACTTGTATATATATATATATATATATATATATATATATATATATATACCCTATTACGCATACTCAAATCACTTACCGTTCTCTGGTCAGATGTTCGACGGCATAGTACTTCCATAATTGAATTTTTATCAGCACCAGGTTTAAATGCATCAAGCAAAAATTGCACATCGTCCCGAACATTAAAATTTGGATATGGTTTCAATGTTGGATTAAACGGATTGTTTAATACGAATGTTGTTCTTGCAATCGAATGAGTTGGAGTTTGGCTAGCTCCAACATTTGGTGACGAACTTGTCACTTCATTATAAGATGGTGGTAATGAATCCTACAACCAAAATATTTTTTATGTTCAGACTAATATAAGCTTTGTAAAATAGATACATACCTTACCTTCCATTATTATTGGTCAATTTGGAAGTGGGCTTTTAGATATAAACTGTTTACTTCAATTTGGCTTAAAGTGTATTGCTGTTGAATACTGAATGAAAGAAACTAAATATATACATATACAAAAAGTTAAAAAATGTAGAGAAAGAGAGATAATGCAAATTCTTAAAAATATTATTTGAGAATTCATCGGTTTACGATGTTGCTGCTTTCGCTTCGTCCTATCAATATGTTTCGCATTTAATTCACTCTTAATACAATAACAAACTGATGAAGTCCAGGAGAACAATAGGTTAAAAGCTAGATAATAGACTCACTAAATATTATACAGTTGTGTTCGATAGTTTTTGCTAAACTCACGAAACGCGGTAACTTCATCAATCTTATAATTAACTAAACTAGAGGAGCCACATCTATAAACGTTAAATGTACTAACCAAACAATTTTACCACGCATAAACGCTCAGAGAATAAGATATTATACTGAGTATGTGTGTGTGTATAACAACAAAAATAAATGTAAACTCGTTGGTGTGGGTCATATCGGCGACCAAAATATTTATGCAAATAAAGTGAGCTTTGGTTGGGTTAAAATTTAGTACATTATAAGGTTTGTAATTCAATACATGCAAGTAAGCTCCATCGATTTCGACCATGAACAGCTCTTCATGTTGTTAATACCCAGAAGATGCCAGACACAGTGATCACTTGACCTCAGAATACACAGTCCCTACCATGCTATATGAGGACTGTATACCCAGAATGAAATTCACACTGAGATGCTATTCATTACTGAGATATTGTTTGATGTGGTTTAAAGCCACTCGAAAAAAATTGCTTGGAAACAACCAGATGATAACAATAGAGTTCCATAGTTTGTGTTGTTCCTAATTTTCATTCGGAATATGCGATTATTCAGCGAACATCCCCGCGTGAGACTGCGCAGCAAGATCCTCAAAGTACGTCTATCATTATTCAAGTAAAAATGGGGTCTTTGCTGATTTATTGGTCTAAAGAAGAATTT
The DNA here is from genome assembly GCA_963932295.1 of Tipula lateralis. Taxonomy (NCBI): domain Eukaryota; kingdom Metazoa; phylum Arthropoda; class Insecta; order Diptera; family Tipulidae; genus Tipula; species Tipula lateralis. Next base: position 183,194,729 of record OZ010738.1, on the reverse strand, counting down.
GAATAGTCGACAAGAGATGATGATGCCCTGGGTGCGTGCTGCGTCCGACTTGGAGGTCTCACAAAACTGGTAAATCCAGTTGATCGTGCCAAAATCGCACTGCCATACTTACTTAAACTATATAACCCGCGATCTTTCTCTCAAAAGCCTCGTCTATCTTCTAGTAGATTTCCTGTTCTGTGTTTTTTTATCTTTTTCTCCTTCATTATGTCGTGGGCTCATTCATCGACATGGCGGGTACCAAAAGGTCACTTAATTATGACATTGCGACGGTGAAGTTGTGGCTGTCATTGTCGCCACACTTCCCTGCCCCTAGTGAACTTGGTGAACGATTAGGTTCATCTCTCTGCGTGATCAGAGATAATTATAGCACTCCTAGATCGGCCTCAGATTCCACAAAAGTGGAAGTCTGCAGCCAAACAGGGCAATCTATCAGCCAATACATTTCCTTTGATACCCATGTGACAGTCTGATTGTAATTATACGCCTAGTCAATTAAAGCGATTATCGTCTCCAAGTTTCGATGAAACAGTGTTGGAAGCAATCGCCTTTAGAGCATGTTGTCAGAAAGTATGCAGATACAACGATTTCTGCAATTCATATCATTTGCAAAGAGTATTTCCGCCTGAAAGACAGTAATATACTTACCAAGCGGGATAAATAATTTAAATTGACTCAGGATTTTGTATGTATACATATGTATGTATGTAGCAGTCAGATTATACAGTATACTGATCCTTCAGTAAAGAACATTATATCCTTTCCCAGCGACCACATACGAATTCATAAAGTTTAAAAAATTTATTTATGAAAAATATGTAAGTGTATGTATAAGTGTAAAAGATCAAGATTAAAAAAGAATAAATATTCAAAAACTGAATAATATCGAACCGGCATTCCGATTCAACAAACCCTAAAACTCGAGTAAATATCGCAGTAATCGTCTTTTAGTTCTCACCCATCAATGCACATAGACCATATTGATAGTGGCTCGATGTATCGTCACGTACCCATTTTACAAGAGATTCTTTGTATACATTTTGAAATTCAGTTTTAATGTCCGCCAAATCGATTTCTGATCGCTTAACTATAATATGAGTTAGGAGTGCATCATCTGTACCCAATCCCTTCATCGATATTTTCAATAACTCAGCGAAATAGAAATCTTTGCTTAGCGCATATCTTGCAATTTTAGAAAATATATCCTCGCCAATTGTAAAGTAGCAACGTTCTATAACATCAAATACGGGATGATTGTATTTCTGCTGATATGTTTCACATACAGCGCGTATATGTGGCCAACTTTTATAGTAAAAAATTTCCTTTAGTATCATCTTTTCTGCCTGTTTGCAGCTACACGTTGGTGGTGATATGTTAGCTAGGCGTTCAACATCATTAGCCACCTCGTTCGGTGAAACATTAAAGTTTTCATTGCGACGCGCTTCCAATAACCGCATTAATGGTTTGTACATGGCTCTTGCATGTCCTTTGCTGCTATTCCCCCTAAAAAACCTTCGAATAAAGTATTCAACTTCCAATAGGTATTCTGGTACAAAAAGAAACAATGATGAGATAATTAAAATATGTGAAGCAACTCGAGACTTCACTTACTAGATTGGAAGTAATGTTTCATATTAACAATCTCTTCGTTGGATAGGGTTAACAAAATATCGTACAACCATTTAAGTGATATGCCACGATGTATGCAACGAGCCAAATATTCATAATAAGGCATCGATAAACCGCTCAACAGATAATATGTAGTAAGATAAAAATTCTTTTTTACATCTTCAATTAGATAGTGACCGACACGGTTGTAATATTCTTGACAGATTTGCTAGAATTTAAACGAACTTCATTGTATATGTATATCCTGATACGCATATTCAAATTACTTACCGTTCTCTGGTCGGATGTTCGGCGGCATAGTACTTCCATAATTGTATTCTTATCAGCGCCAGGTTTAAACGCATCGATCATAAATTGCACATCATCTCGAACATTAAAATTTGGATATGGTTTTAATGTTGGATTAAACGGATTGTTTAATACAAATGTTGTTGTGGCCATATGAGTTGGAATTTGGCCAGCTCCAACATTTGGTGGTGACCTTTTCACTTCATAATAAGATGGTGGTAATGAATTCTAAAAACAAGACATTTTTTATGTTCAGACTTAAATAATCTGCATATAATAGATACATACCTTACCTTCCATTATTATTGGGCAATTAAAAACGTTGGCGATATAAAATTTCCACTTCAATTTGGCTTAAAGTGTGCCGAATACTGAAAGAAACTATATAATATAAAAAGTTAAGTTAACAAATTTTTTTGGAAGACAACTAGTTAAGACTATCAAAATAATCGACCACTAAATTAGAGCTATATAGAGAAAGAGAGACAACGTAAATTTTTATAACAAATCATTTGAGACATCATCAGTTCACGATGTTGTTGCTTTGGCCTCGCCCTATCGATATGTGTCACCACTTAATTCATTATATTCTGCACGGTCACTCTCAACACCCATTACATGCGAACAAACTGATGAAGCCCAGGAGAACATATGTTAAAAGCTATTTAATAGACTTACTATATACAGCCGTGTTCGCTGGTTTTCGTTAAACTGACGATATGCGGTAACTTCATCAATCTTATAATCAACTAGTGGCGCCATATCTATATACGTTAAATGTGCTAACCAAACAATTTTACAACGCATAAACGCTCAGAGAATAAAAATTATACTGAGTATGTATGTGTATAAAACAAAATTAAACGTAAACACGTTGGTGTGGGTCAATATCGGCAACAAAAATATGTATGCAAAATAAAGAATTGAACTCTAATTGTGTTAAGATTTAGTACGTTATAAGGTTTAAAATTCAATATGTGAAAGTAGTAACCCGTTTTATATATTTGAACAGCTCAGTAATACCCAGAAATGCCAGGCATAGTGATCACATACCGAAATTTACCTACACTCCATTAATCCACTTGAATCCCCGCTCAATCATCACATTCACATTATTCCGTTAACTCCATGGAATATGCAACAATTCTCTACCTTTTCGATACTTCTTAAACATAACGGCGCTTCGTTAGACTGGTAAGCTTACAAAAAACCTCAAGCTCAACTAGTCCAAGGCAGCAGAATAATAGTTGATTATTCAAACAGGAACCACTAACAATACACAAACACTATCGAATTATATAAAGTACTATACATACAGATCGGGAAACCAAACGATACCTAGAGGCATAATTGCCTCGTATGAAATGAAGGAAATTTACGAATCTCAGTCTGAAGCCTAAATCTTGACGACAGCAAAAATCTGTGGAAGAATGGACACATAAGTGGTCAAACCAACTAACTCCATAACAAAAACAAGCAGTAACTAAAAAGTGTTACCCACATATTGGATACATTGTCAGATGCACAAATATTTTCAACCCTAGATCTGCAGAGTGGATATTAGCAGGGCGAAATCACAGAGAAGGATAAAGAAAAACCAGCGTTCAGTGTTAGTACCGTACGGGCCGTTCGTAAGATCGTTCGGCCTTTGAATAAATTACATTGGAAAACGTGCCTGATGTACTTAGTATTGACCAGAACAGACCATTATGGAAAGAGATTACTGATAAGACACCAATAGTTAAGGCAAATTGGACTCAATGGGATAGTCTATTCATTGAAGATGATTGCTTATAACGGGTTAAGGAAAGTTCCGATGGTATTAAGGATTCGAATTCCAGAGTAGGATTTTAATTCACAACGCAGTGCTCGAACCTTATTTTTTCGAGTCTCTGCGATGGTTGGAATCTCTGCGAGGTAAAATCTTTTGAGGTACCGACATTGCGATATTGAAGTGGAAGACTTGAACGGCATCGATTTGTGAAAACGATATTGAATCCAAACACTTCACCTGATGGACTATTTCATAACATTTTTAAACCCACTCGCAACGTCATAATTTATCAGTCTGAGTAATACAGTTAGATAAGATTATGCTTTGAGTAATCAACATTTTTTCATTGTTTAGAAAATAATCTTATCTGGTTATCAGTTTTTTATGGTGCGTTAGAAATACAAAACCTCAGTGTGACTATGTTATTCGGGCGGTGGCATTTATATAATTTTGTGTTGTTTAAAGTTAAATATAATTGTAACAGCTAGTGTGTAAAGACCATCGGCTCTTAATCAACACAATGGAAGGGCAGGCAGAGCAAGAAAAGAATTCTGGTTTTAAGAATTTACTACCACCATCTTATGATGAGGCGTTAAGTACACCATCGCCACCACTATCCCCATCATTGCATTTCCTGAATAACCACTATTATCAGAATTCAATAATACCAGATGTGATTGGTTTAAGTGACAGTGAAACACCGGAACTTGGTGAATGCGCTAAGTGGTTTAATCCAACCTTGAAACCTTATCCAAACTTTATAGTTGAAGATGACGTAAAAGTACTAGCCGATGCGTTAACAAATGGACGAGATAAGAATACAATTATAGCAGTACTATGTCAAAGAACAAATGACCAAAGAATGGTAAGATTTATATACTCTAATTGCTTATGACCTTGAAGCCATATACATTGTTATTTCTGTTTTAAGGAAATATCGCGACACTATTTAGCCGAGACTGGCCGTAATCTGATCGATGACATTGACAGCCATATAAAATATTATTTTAATTTGCTGCTCGCTGGTTTATCGGTGCCATATCCTGAATTTCTAGCCAAATGTATACAGACGAGCATTTCATTCAATTGGCTGCACAAGTTATTGTTTACAATATCAAATGATGAGATTAGGAAAATGAAACAATATTTCCAAATAAGTAAGGATTGTAATTTTCAATATGGCTTTGTAAAATGACTAATATTTTGTTGTGATATATTAGGGTTCAACTGTAAAGTAGAAACGTTCATTGAGACACACATTGAAGTTCGTGCAGAAGAGAAAGTGCTTCTCAAACCTATTATTAGTTTGCTGGAGGCGTGTCGCAATGAAAACCCAACTCTTTCACCAGTCGAGGTACATTATGATGTTGATCGTATAGCTAGCATGAAACCATCGAAACTATTTGGCTGCAAAAAAAATGAAAAGGCTATTCTAACCGATATTTTCTATTACAAAAGTTTTTCCCATATTCGTGCTGTGTGCGAAAACTACCACAAGAAATATAAGCAGCCGATATTCGATGTGGTGGAACGTTGCAAGTTTTCACATGGTTCGGAAATATTGTGCAACATAGCCAAGTACGCGATGAATAAACATTTTTATTTTGCCTACTTGCTCAAATCGTCGATGAAGGCATTGGGCACCGATGAAATGCTACTAACGCATATTGTTCTCAAGAGGTCCGAAATTGATTTGGCAGATATAAATATTGAATTCAAAAATTTATATCAAAAATCGCTCGAAGATTGGGTACGCGGATATATATCGGGGCATTATAGAGCCGGTATAGTGGCTTTGATGGATGAGACGCGGGTACAGAAGACGCCTTTATAGTATAAGAATTTAATTAATCAAATCTTAGAAATTGTATGGAATATGAAATAATAAATTTATATATTTAAATATTGTTTTGGATTCCGTTTCTAATTATAGACACAAAAATCAAATCACGTCACAAAATTAGTAACTCGATGCATATGTTTATCTGATAAAGCGATTTGTTAGTTAATATTTACAAGTCGTGAACATATATAACCGCGGTATATGCGATGACCGCACGCAGTTAACAGTGAGATTACCTTACATGAACTCGTTACTAGGATTATTAGATCTATGCGTATTACCGAGTTTTTTTTTGGGCCGTTCGTTCTAATTACGAATTGGTATCGAATCCAATATCGTCGAGTAGATTGAATTTATGCTTGTAGTCAAAGTTCTCACAAGATACCTCCAGGGACGAGTGCTGGCTCGACATTTTCTCTCAATCAGATATCCAAATCTCTAGTCTTTCGGGTAAGCCGGCTCTCAAGTTTCCTTCATGGGGAGGACCACACCATCGAAACGTTACGAAGCCGAGCAGCATAAATATAGTTGTCTAAATTATGTTGTCTAAGACTGCCACCCTTATCTTAGTAGCAGCTAATGGATAAGTTAAACCTGCCGTGATGTAGAACGAATATCATGAACTAAAACCAAAATCGATTATAAATTTCGTATTGGTATGCGAACTTGCTAAGTGTAGTAGTATAACGTGAGAAGTTATAGAGAGCAAAATTATTCCCCTCTCGATTTGTGCTGTGACACCAATGACAAATATGTTCACCAAATTGAAAGACAAGATGACGGTTTTAGTTGTTTATATTTCGACAATATATGTTCATTTTTATACATTATAAGTTTGGTCGGCGCCCACATCCCTGAGATGGTATAGTATATATAGTTTGGATTTCTGCTTTAGTAATTAAACACTCAAGAGGAGAGAGTTATGCCATTTCATACGCATCGTACGTTTAAGCTATATACAAATGTATTATTGTGACAATCAGATATTCCTTATGTTCGTTTGGCACGCATCTCCTTCGTCCAGGACTTAAAATTACTTGGATCAATGAACAAAATGAACGAACCAAAAAATTACAACAAAACTGATTATAAAAAATACTGTAAATCGGACGCACGACCGAAATTCGTTGTTTGGCGCCTGGGTGACAATATGATTGGCATTGCTATTTGCGTTCGTTGTTTGTTCGGCGTTTGTACTACAGTTGGTCGACTGGTGATAAATGATGTCTGGTGAATTATAGGTTGAAAGTTCAGGCGGTTCTCTGTTATGATATATTTGATGTTCTGGTAAGACAGATGTATTTACAATTTGTTCATTTTTATATGTACTGCCACGCATCACCTCTTCGTAACTTGGTGGATCGTCACAATACATACTATCATGATACGTTGAATCATTAATGTTAACATCTCCACCGCTAGTCGAATCACACCCACACTATATACACGTATAAATCGAAAACGTTAATTAAATTAAGAAATATAATTAATATGGCAATTTAATATAAATTGTAACCTCACATCACTCATATATACTGGCCTGTTCGCTTGTGTTGGGATAACTAACGTATAATTTTATAGTTGGGGCATATATGTGCCACGATTGTTTACATACATTAGTTTGAATAAACAATAATGTCATGTCGTGTAATGTGCGCATGTGTTAGTATTTGGTCAGTCTAACAAATTGTTTATGTCTTAGAATGGGGAAAGCTATTAACAAAACATCCTGATTATTGCATACTCGTATATGTACATACCAAGATACGCGATTGCGATCGATACCAAGATACTGAGATGTGAACCAGTTTACAATCTCGATTGAGTATCTGATAAAAGCTTCTGTTACACTATGGGCTCGAGAAATGAGTTTCCAGTCGAAGCTTCAGAGATCCCTGACCTTGACATTTAGCTAGAACCGACATAATATTATCTTATCAAAAGAGATTCAGATAAGATAATATTATCAATAGTGGTCAATGTATTTTCTTAAACACTTTCTTCTATGTTTGATAATGACATAGTTCACCAATGCCAGCCAATACCCACCCTAGAGATTTTTTTTTTTTTTTTTTTTTTTTTTTTTTTTATATTTTATTCTACGCTATCTTTTTTGGGGCTCAAGGCTCTCCCAGCTCTTTCGCGGTTCGCTTATTTACGTCCTACTTTACGCCTAAACGGCCAAATCGAGGACGTACGGCTATAGGTCCGATTTTCGTAGAACCATCTGCGCATTGCATAGCTCCACGCCAGCCTATAGTACTGACATGGAAGATGGGTCGGCCCATGAGTTCTGCACTCCAACAGGGGGTCATAGATGTGTTCATTAACACCACCGATCGTAATCAGATGGTGAAAAATCCCTTTTGCATCCTGCCCACCCTAGAGATTTAATTCAAGTCGAAAACATGCGAAGTTCATTTCTCGTAATCAATACTGTGGTTTTTATGCCATTTCGTCGAATTATTCAGCTTTGTGGTGAACGAGACTAATTAGAGTATACTCATGGAGATGATTCTGTGATGTTAGTACAATGAAGCGTTGAAAAACAAATGCATTAGCAAGTAATATTGATTTATTCATGTTAACAATATACTAATTTCAAAAATTATACAAAAGCCTGATTAAATTTGGATCACTATCAGCGTGTCAGAAGTCATATTCCATTACGCTACACTTCCTTATTACATTGTATTACCCAATGACTCGAGTAGCCATTAATATTATTACAATAATTATTGTGAAGAATGCAATCATGAAGAATATAAAAAACATCCGAATAAATTTAATATATTCTGGTGGTATTGGTCCCATATACCCATAATGGCCAGTTGGATAAAAAACAGGTACCGGTTGGGGCTGGACATTTGGTGCGTTAGGATTAAATCCATATGTTGTTGTATTCATGCCTTGCATTGGTGGACCTTGTGCAGGATAATTTGGATAATTTGGAGGCGGTTGCTGCACTTCACTATTGTAATAGACATTGCCAACAGGTCCCGCAGCATAATTAAATGGAACATTTTGATCACTACGTTTTTCATCCGCACTGTTATACATTATATTTTGTATGTTTGAGAGATTATTCGAAAAAATTCGGATTAATATATTCCGACTTAACAGCGCCACACAGTTTTACTTATCAAACATTAACTTTGGAAGTAGCGGTGTGACTAACAATCGCAAAGAGAAATTCTGATTAAATTTTAGATTTGGGTTGGTTTATTTATATCGTTGTTCTCTGTTTTTGTTTTTAGTAAGATTTTAGTGTATTTCCCAGTTAGCACCAATCTTCAATTTTTGCATCGATAAATTAATAGACAATTTGGTCGGCAGTTAAACTGGAGAGTAATTGAACCTATCGGAGAGTATTCCATTTACAGCATGCATGATGAGACCATACGTTGACAACAAATTTATTTGTTCGTTGACCTTTTTATATAAGAAATTCAGATTAGATTATAATTAATATTATTAATTATGCTACGTTCAACCTATGTGTTGTCTTCTCATTTATTTTCTTTATATACTGTTAAGAGACGCGTATTTCCTTAACCACTGTGTGTTCTATGTCTGATGTCATTATAATTCGCCAATGCCAACCAATACTACCATACAGACAGTAGATAATTAATGCTCAAAATGTGCCTATTTCACCAAATTATTAAGTTTTGTGGTGAGTGAGACTAAGGCGCTCAGAGAGATGATTCTTTGATTTTCCAATACATATGTTTGCATATTGCATTTGTTGGTACATTGAAGCGTTTTAAACGAAATATATTTTGCATTAGCAAATCGATTTATTCATGTTAACAATAATAAATACAAAAAAATATAAAAGGCTGGATTAAATTTGGAAAACTGTCAGCATATTGTCACCCTGCACTCACGTTTTAAATCACACTAACCGATTATACGAGTAGCAATTAAAATGATTATAATTATAACCGCGAAAAATGCGAACATGAAGAATATAAAAAATATCCGAATAAATTTCATATATTCTGGTGGTATCGGTCCCATATACCCATAACGTCCGGTTGGATAAAAAACTGGTACGGGTTGGGGCTGGACATTTGGAGCGTTCGGATTAAATCCATATGTTGTTGTACTTATGCCTGGCATTGGTGGACCTTGTGCTGGATAACTTGGATAATTTGGATAATTTGGAGGCGGTTGCTGCACTTCACTATTGTTATAAACATTGCCAACAGGTCCCGCAGCATAATTCAATGGGACATTTTGATCACTGGGTTTTTCATCCGCACTGTTATACATTATATATTGTCAATAAAAACAAACGATATTTTCCGACTAAATAGTGCGACACACAGTAGTACTTTGCAGAAATACCAAACATTAACTTTGGAAGTAGCGACGTGACTAACTATCGTAAAAAGAAACAAACTTAATTTTTGGGTTGGTTTATTTCTATCGATGCTCTCCATTCTTTCCTAAACTATTAGTGTATTGCACAGTTAGCCAATCTTCAATTTTTGTTTCGATGAAGATGTTCATTAAATAAACAATTGTTACGATATAAATCGTTTGCTTGTCCAGAGATTAATTAATCCAACCCATAAACCTTCCTTCCAAAAAAGGTTTGTCATTTTTAAATACTAACTTAATTAGTGTCTGCAACCCGAAGAAGCTTGACCAGTAGTAAAACTGGTAAGCAAGCAAAACCAGTTAGGAACTCCGCAGAACTAATAACATAAAATATGTATATGAGGGTCTTCAGAAACCTGAAAGAGCACATTATGCTGTCAATGTAATGAGAACTCTACAAGGAGAACCTAAGGCACATAACTCTGTCATCATCTCAACTTAAAACAATGAAAAGTAGATCGCAGTTAATTGACACATTCTCTAATCCTCTTTAATAACAATCCTGGACAACCAACTGTCATAAAATGAGTCATAAAATGCAGTTTGGGTCTCAAATCATCCATAGTAGAGAACTTTACGCCACACTGCCCTAACTTTTACTGAAAAAGAGACGACTTATCACTAGTGGTTTCAAGCTGAAAAGCAAAATTGGAGCTGGAGTGGTATGTGTTATACTCAATCCGATTTTGTCTATTCACCTCTCTGACTACTGGAGCATGTATTCTAATAGATATTTCAATTAATGGGGTCAGTCAGGCACATTGTGTTGAAATTTCCATCCACCCTCTTTTTGCTTTAATGAAACATACACCAACCGACAGTTGGAGCAAAAGGTATCACGATGCAGTAACCAGGGATGTAAATCGATGTGAGAAAGTTGAAAGTAGAACACTAAAAAGAACTGCGGAAGAGTTCGTATAGTGTTTCAGTCCCAAAGCAGATTAGAAAGATCAAAACAAACAACCAACAACTTAAAGATGCAGAATTACACTGAAGGTCATATTTTAACATAATTTTTCTTTTGAGCAAACCATTGTTTAAACGAAGGTCAGTCGTACAAGTACAATCTATAAATAGTTTGATGCGGTGAACTGTTGGATAATATTCAACGGAAATCACAAACTTTACGTATTTCACAAAGGATCGCGATTTATTTCCTTTTGAGATTCGAACCCATGTTCGAGAGTATACAATTTAATCATTTGTTTTGAATGAAGATTTCAGCACGTGCCGGAACACATTCCAAAATAAGGTTGACGTCATAAATACAAGAGCGACTCAAATGTATATCTAAATTTAACTCAATGTTCCGAGTTGCACTATTGGTACTTTCCAAAGGGGGAACGGCTTATTAAATAAGATAAAATAAATTATTACTCGGCTCTCTTTAAGAGACAAGCAATTTGAGTTTTTCGATTTATTTTATAAATACATATTTAGTTTTGATGTGTTCTTAATACACTTCAGTTGTAGTTTGTGTTAGTATAGTTGAATACCAGTAACTATTACAATGGATGTAAGTTTCCTATATCGCTAACATTGCATATATATTATTTTGATCTATACATATAGATGCATACACCACCACCATCATATGAATCGTCAACTGGTATACCGGCTGTACAACCACCACGACCACCCGCAAAGAATCCGTTTTTTCAAAGTGCACCTCCATCAGCGCCGCCATCGTACGACAATGATATAGTTCCCACACATGTTACTACTCCAATTCTACCACAACAATATCAACCGATTGTTCGGCCAACATATCCAATCCCATATCCAGCAGCAAGACCGTCACCCCAAACAAATGCTATTTTACGCAATCAACAATCTAAAAATAATAAAAGTATGTGTTTGTGCTTTTTTATAACACTTTCCGTGTTGGTTGTTATCGTTATTGTTTTGGTCTCAGTAGCAAAAGGTGGCTCGACTAAATCCAAACATAGTACCATAAATAAAAATAGGTAAGTGTCGAACAACGATCTAACGATTCTAACTAAATACATGAATCTAATATTAACATATTTACTCGAAACTAGCAACTTCGAATCTGAATTTGATAAAATATGGCGGGAGAAAAGTCAACAATTTTCAGACGACGCACAAAGAGCAGCTGATGAAATGCAAAGGCGGCGTGATGAATCAAGATGGGACTTCAATTCGTTTAAGCACAATAATTAAGAATCAGACACGTCATAACCTAAATATTTTTATAAGTGAATATATTTTCAATTTTGGAGCTTGTGAACAAAAAACAAACTTTTTTATTGGTGCATTCCAAAAATGGAATTAATGAATGGTGAAACGACGCGTAGTTGTCAAACATATTAGGTACGTGCTTGTATACTGTTATAAGTATGTTGGTGTTAGTAGATAATTATGGTAAAATATAGAAGTGCGGGTATGCACAAATGTGCTTCCATAGTGTCAAGTTTATATCGCATGAAGTGTTCCATCGTTGAAAATAACACAAATAACTTACAAAACTATAAGAGAAATCTCCATCAAAAACACAATCTCTATGTATTCATTGAAGTGCTCACAGAATAAGAAATATAATTTAACGAATAAGTAACTCATACATATATAGTTTTATACAGTTATAATTATATTAATAAACTATAAATAAATGAATTGTCGAAGTCAAATTGTTGCCTGTATAGTTATTTAAATATTGTCCATAACAACGATGGTACTGCCATCTTAGATTTAAATATTGTACTAATTTATAAAAAGGTTTGATTGTTAACATGAAAATATGGGGATTCCCTTATTATAAGTTATTTTGTAGAAGCAATGCATTCTGTTTGCAAGTGTTTTTGTCACTATTTTATGACCTCACTTAAATATGGAGCAGAACATCAGTTTCTGTCCAAAACTTTGACTTCGTATCAGTGATTCGATCAGCACTGTTCATTTTTTTGTCGTCTAATGATTTGATCAGTTTGTGCTTCTTCCAACAGGCCGAATAGGATGTCAAACCTTCTTGATAGCCATTAAGATTATTTGCTACAATTTTCTGTTTATATTGGTAAATATATCATCTGTTGGAGGGTCACGATGCAAAAGCGATTTTTCCCCATCTGATTACGATCAGTGTTGTGAATGAAAATATCTATGACCCCTTGTTGGAGTGCATAAACCGACTCATCAAATACTCATATCAGTACTTAATGTTTGGAACTTGTAGTCGTATGTTCTCGAAATGACTGTTATGGCATAAAGTAAAATACTTACATGATCTGTGTAATATTTGCAACTATAGTTATTATGATAACGATAACAGTGTGTAAATTCGCCACAATGGCCGTATAACAATAATATTCCAAAAGCGGAACCATCAGTCGTTTCATTTCTAATAGAACGATGGGATGATAAGAAGCAGTAGGACGAATTAAGGTCGAAATCATTAGCCAAAGTTGCGATATATAATGATTACGGAACTATATTTAGCTGTCAAAAACATATGTGTACGTATGAGTGTGTTCTTATAGTACGCATGAATAAAATATTATTTGACTGTGTTCACTATCCATTGTTGATGTGCTCTCTGTATATAAAAAAAGAAAAGTTCCAAGGCGAACTATATATAAAAATGGGTGAGGTTAATGTTAATTTGTATTTACCAATACATACTTATATTTGGTTAATGTTACTAGTTTGTGCTTCTTCCATAGCTGCCATCATCGGATGACTCAGCTTAAATCACAAATTAAATTGTTACAAATTTTGAACCATATACTGTGGATGTCCAAAACTGCCGACTAATTCTAGTTATGTCCGTCTTATCATTCTTTCGGGAATTATCGATCCGAATTCGAAGTTGATAGCTTCCTAATTTGGCTTCTGGCTTCGTCTTTATCATATAATGAACACATAATATTGGTATAATGGGCGATGCGTTATGACAGCTCAATACCGATTCAAATAGTTTAGCGTTACGCTAACATTAGTTGTGGTAAGACTGAGTTATATGATAAGATAAGTTTTATATGAAATGCATCTCGATCGACCACTTTTGGTAACTGATAATTTGCTGAGCTTAAATGATGAAATGATGATAGTACACATTTGGCCAGAAGCGCGGAATGGCATATGGCATATCGCGCTAAGGAGAAATAGGAGTATAAACAAAAATTCCAGTGCATGGTTATCAATCGTGGAATTGATTGTCTTTCTGCAAATGATTACTAATACATTCAAGTAATTATTTTCAATAACAGAATAGTGTTTATTATAATGTATAAGTGTGTGTTTGTTGGTTCATATACAAAAAGTTTATACAACTTTGTTATTTTCTCTGAAAAGTATTTTAGTTTTATTGTGTTTGTTGTCTGTTGCTGACATATTTTTGGTCAGTACAGTGGAAATAAGAATAAATAAGTAAAAAACGCGAACTATCAAAATGAGTGATGTAAGTCTTAATAAAACCATTTGATGGTGTGTATAAACAATTTAATTTTTATTTTATTTCCAAATAGTTACCACCATCATATGAAGCAGCCACTGGTATTCCAATAGAACAATCGAACGTAAACGATGTTGTACCTCCAAAACCATCAGCACCACCAGGCGGACAAATAACTGCGCCACAATATACAACCACAATACCAATACTACCACAAACACAATTATCACCACAAAACCAACACCAGCCTCCGTATCCAGTACAAATAACAGCATATCCATCAAGTGCACCAACACCTCAAACCAATAGAACATTTTGCCGTCGACCAAGGAAAAGTAATAATCAATGCATATGTATAGTCGTTGGGATCATTTTTCTCGTTGTAATCATTTTGGTGATAACGCTAGTTGCTATTAACAAAAGCCGACAAAAATACAAATCAAGTGTTCATGATACATTTGAATCGATTTATGGCAAACCAGAATATCCGACATTCGATTGGGATGCATTTGGTAAGCATCCGACGCCAGAATATCCGAAATTCGATTGGGATACATTTAACAAAAATAATCAGGAGTTATTGGATCGTCTAAACAGTAAACCATTTCAAATACCAAAATTTGATTTTAATTGATTTGTGATTTGACAGTCCTAAATAATATCTATATAGTTAACATGTATGTGAAGTGTGCCTGAATATTTTATAAAATAAATAATTTTTTATACGTGATTGGTTCAATATTAAAAGTACAAGAAGTATGTGATTTCCATTTCTCATCATGTGCGTCATCGTCGTTAAATGTGAAACGATTGAGTCATTGATTGGTGTGTCTTTTGGTTTTTAAAATTTGACATAATTTTGGTAAAACCAATATACAAAATGCGTGTTATTGTTTAAAATAGTATAGTGAAAGTTTGACGACACAAAAGTAAAGTTTTATCAAAATATTGACTTGTTAGGAATGAAAATTAGCGTGCTAATTATCGTGCGTCTAATTAGTTTCATTGATTCATAATCGATGCATCGCGGAACATTCGTTGAAAAGAGACAGTGGACTGTCTCAACTATGAGATCGATGATAAAGTATATCTTAACTGTTCGTTTCTAAGTGTTTGAGTATACTGTACAGAAAGAGTAATACAAAAACCACGTATATGTAACACTTCTAATCTCTCTAATTTCTTCCTGGTCGTGAAAAATATTCGTCATCATCGCCATCTGATTGTAAATTACCCACTTCGTCTGAGTTTTCATTAAGTACTTCGAGACTTTCAGAGATATAATTGTGGGAAAGCAGGCCTACATTGGACAGGAAATTATATCCAGACATTCTGCATCAAATCATAATGAATGGAGCTATGTAATGTATACAGATAATGTTCGAAAGAGTCACATTCAAACCTTTTTCACCTTGACTAAATAGTCCCAAAATTAGATCATCTTAATAGAACCGGTAAGTAACTATAAGAGTAAATATTATTAAATTTATAGCGAACAGAAGGTCAAATTTTCGCCAGGTCAATGTTGACCAGCACAAAGGTGCTTCACAGAAGTTTATCGACAGATCAAAAGCGCCAAAACATCTCATTGAAAACATTTCATCAACGAACCACAATTGAAAAAAGTTTGTGAAACCATGTATGATTCTATAAGAAGTATTTGTGCACACTCCACACATATACACTAGGAATTCCCCACAATATTGAATCAACTTGTTTGCTATACAATCTCATTTTCTCTTTCTTATGAAATATACTTGGAAGTATGTATACACAGGCATTGCTCAATAATTTAGTTTTACTATAGTCGTCGTTGAGCATTGTAGTGTGGTACTGTACCTATCGGAATTTTAAAAATGAGTAGTGTAAGTTTAGTTCTCGCCAAAAAAAATATTTTTCTTGTGTAAACAAATCAATTTTTACGCGTGGCAGATAATTTACAAATATTATTTTAGTTGAATGGCCCACCACCATCTTATGCTGCCGCAACTGGTATTCCTGCATATACACCATTAGAATCGTCACCACCCGAACAACAAAATACACAAACACAATATGCCAACAACAATGTATATACTGTTCCCGTGTATCCAGTACAATTACAGACGCCATATAATCAACTTTATTATCCACCAGTTCAAACGCAGGCTGATCTTGAATTGCGCAAGCAGCGTAACATACGACGTAAATGTGTATGTGCGACAGTGACAGTTGTGTTTTTCACTGTTGCCATTTTGAAATTTATTTTGTATGCATACGTTCGAAGTATTTAACGGAGCTTAGTTGTGTAAAATGCATGTTAACGTCAAATTGGGGCAGTATAAAACATATATTGTATCGTAGCTGACTAATCTGTGATTTTTTTCATGTGAAATATATTTTATAACCAAAACATAAATAAAATATCGGTGTATACACGAGTGTCTAAAGTAAATGAAAATTCATTATTTAATTTTGAAATTGGACCACATCGACAACCCACCGGATTTTATTTAAAAGGCTTTTGAAATGTAATATTATTCATCTGCCTAAAATACATAAATTATACAAAATAATTCTAAATTGTACACACATAATATTGTGTCGACTTACTTTTGCAATTCGTGCTCAGATCTGGCTACGAAATAAAAAAATCCACAAAGAAAAATCGAGACCACGAGAAGCATAGCACAGTATAAA
Organism: Tipula lateralis; assembly: GCA_963932295.1. Lineage (NCBI taxonomy): Eukaryota > Metazoa > Arthropoda > Insecta > Diptera > Tipulidae > Tipula > Tipula lateralis. Next base: position 183,177,716 of record OZ010738.1, on the reverse strand, counting down.
AAACATAGTGACTCATCACTTCTCCCATTGTAGTTCTCTAAATATTGTTGGCTTGGCCCAATTGTTTCACTATCAGCACTTAGAGGTTGGTGATCGATTGTTTCATAATTTGTTCGAGCTGGTGGTGGTAGCCAATTCTGATTTATTCGAGTCGCCTCACTATAACTTGGCGGTGGCTCCTCAATCATTTATTTACAATGAATGCACTTTAAAAAATTATTCAAACTATATGTTGCTTAAATGTTGGTCTGTATATAAATAACATCACGTATTTTATGATATGGGTTTCTAAGAACTCACGCCCTTATCATATTATTTCAAAACTGAGTTTTATTGGATGCATCTGGATCACGTGGATTTAGTACAAATATTGCATAAATACATGTGGAGAATAAGTGTACTCGAATCGAACTTTATAGTACCCGATACTAGTTTGCACCTCTTATTACTTAACTCAAATCACTCCATTTGTTTTCTCCGAATAAACCCAGACCAAACTAAATACGAAGACTCTCTAACTATGTTTTTAAAACCGCTACTTCTTTGAAACTTATTTGCCGCCATCTTTACCATTCGAAAAAATATTTTATTCATACATATTGACAGTGGTTAAAGATTTGGTTTGCCAGAAAGAGACTAAAAATACGTTTCGTTAATTATGTATATCAATCACCTTCCGCGAAGCGGACCTGTAGTCGTTCACTTGTTTTTCAAAATTGTTTATTATATGAACGATAAGGAACTGCAGTATCAATTCTAGGAACTCCCCGTTTTTTTCTTATCACTATATACTATTTAAATTCTAAAATACAGGCCAGTTTCGCTATAGTCGTTGCTGTGACTTGTATTAAGAATTGTCGTTTCTCTAATGAGTAATGTAGGTAAGCTTATTAGAAAACAAAATTTTGTTTTTATAAATACGCTTTCATTTTTAGTTCAATTACCCACCACCAACATACCAAACAGCTATTAATAGTCTTTCAATTCCATACACGCCAATAGGGCAATCGGAGCAACAACAAAGAGGCAACAATGTATATTCAGTTCCCGTATATTCCCAACAGGCATATAATCAAAATACGTTGTTGCCGTCATCAGTCAATCACGAAGAGCCTGAATCGAACAACGAACGAAACAAATATTTGTGTTGGACATTAACTGTCGTGTTTTGGTTTCTTATAATTTTTAAACTGGTGCTCGTTATAGTTTATAGGCAACCAAATAATTAACGAAAGAGAAGGGTTTAGTGAATTTTATCCCGCCATATTATCTAATGGCGGATTTATAATCCAATTTGTTTTGGTGAATTAAGAAATTTTAATCAAATTAATACATTTTTCAGTTTTACAATTTACATTTTAATGATAAACACTGTCGTCGGAGTTAGCAAACTAGCTTCCAATCGAAAATGAATTACAATTCACAGAAAAACAATTGGTCGTTTTTCGCTCTGGTGTAGCTCAACTACTGAGCATGCGCAGGCTAAATTAGTTTTTATCTTATACCATATAAAATTACTATATTAAATAAATAAAGTTTAAACACAATATAATTAATTAATAAACTAGATCACACATATTTCTATTGACTACCATATTGACGTCCTGTTGGAGAGTTATCGAACGGTGTACGAGTGGTTCGTATCGTCGAACTATATAGTTGATATAATTAAATTATTTTAATGTACTGTACTATGATTTATATTTATACTCACTGTTCGCTAAAAACTAGCCAGCCAACAATTCCCAGCATAACAGCTATCGTAAATAAAATGGCGGTTACAATTATTTTTGTGTCGTTAAAATTAGGCTTTTTTCGTCGCATCACGACTTGCGACAAACGATATGAATGCTTACGCGACGAGGATGTTATGTCTTTTAGCTGGAACTGTTCTTCCTGGCTGGCGCATCCTGGATCTGTCGACAAGTCGTCGATGCCGAGTGATTCTTCAAAATGAACCGACATTTTTTTATGGACCTCAAATTATTTGAATGATAAATGATTTAAAATAAATTTTAATTTTTTGTGTATGCTTACCTCTGGTTTAGCCATTTTGATACCAGTTACTGACAATTTAGTTTGTCAATGAGTATTTTGTATGTTTTTGTAATTAGAATTCTACATATCGACGATGACGTCGTTATCTCGGGCTAAATTATAGTTGTTGTGAAAATAGTTTTTTTATCGATTGTCACCAACAGTGTATGTTTGTTCATTGTACTCAGATATGACTGTCAATATCACCATTCAGAGTTAAACTACATTATCTAACAATGGGATCTGTATCTTCGTGGAATCTGTTCGACACCATCTGGAACAACATTCATACCGGTTTGCCAAATGAGTGAATCCCTATAACCCAAATTTTCGAAAACAGCCAGTCGGAACACCGGAATCAACATTGTATTTATCAGAATTATGATCCATTGACGGATGGACACCGTTTATTTGTGTTTTTTATCGTTTTCTGTTATCGTTATCTGTTATAGATAATGACACCGGTTACAGCGGAACTAAATTTAAATAAATTTTAGCTAATGACGTCATATGTGTAATGAAAAACCAACCACTTTCGATATATTTCTATAAATTGAGCAAATCACAACACAAAACAATTTTTATTTCGAAACATACATAGCATATATACATTCAACCACTAGTTTTGTAACATTTGTTGATTGGGCGGAACCCATATCACAAAAAACACTAAACATCCGATCGCTATACAAAAGAACGATAAAACTCCGACCATCATCCAAAACGAACGATCATTCTCAACTGTTTGGTTAATTGTGTTCAGCTCACTATACACGTCTGGTGCAGCAACATCATTATTGAAAGTATAAGTGTTTTGAGTCAATCGGTTCTATCGGAATGAAAATGTTGTATAATAATCGAAATGACTGTACAACAAGTTTACTTACGTTGTTCTCCATTTGGGGTTTGAATGATAGTGACCAGTTTTTTTTGTTATCAATCGATTGATTAGGCGAAATAGTATTTTAAGCGAAAAGGCATCATTAAAATAAAGAGCTACGATAACAGAACCGATATCAGGGTTTTAAAACTTATTTTTATTTAGAACCAAAACGTAAATTTAAACCTTAGGAAAAACAAATCCGGGTGTTATCGCTTTGACTGTTGTTTTGGTAAATTTTGGTTTTGGTGTAGTTACCGGCTTTTGGGTACCCAAGGCAGATGGCATCACAAGTGGTATTGTTAGCTTTGTGGTATTACTTGGTATTGGTAACCTTGTGGATTTGAAAAAGTACACATACGTAGAAATAGACACACCCACTATCAGTATTAGGCCGATTAGTGCTGTGAGGACGATAGTACAAATTATTTTTCGTTTTTTTTCTCGTCTCGTCTCCCGACTAATAGCAGCAACTTGTATCGGACTCAACTGTAACTTTGACTGATCACATCCTGCAACGGCCATACAGTAGGAGGGTGGCGGTTCAAAATACATCCAATTAGTTTCCTGCATTGTGGTTTAAAATTATTATATAATGTTACGTGACATAAATGTGTATTGAACATACCGTATCCATTAATGATTGCACACTGCTGTTCGATATAAAGTGAGCAATGATTTGATTATATGTACATTTTATGAATTGTCTGGGTACAATTGTACAATTTACAAAACACAATAATACTAATTTCATGGAATCGAGGGACTGGGAGATAACGTATGTGTATATTTATAATAAATAGTCACCGGGGTCACATTGTGTTCACAAAATTCTCGTTTATTTATGTATAGACGGTATTCGACATGAAAATCACACCAATATATAATGCAATGAAAAAGAAGAATATAAACCAAGCCAATGGACTATTGATAATCCTGTTGGGACGACGCCTTACTAATTGGACGCGCTGTTGAGTCACTGGATAAGATGTGATACAGTAAACCATTTGTTGTTGCGCTTGAGGTTGCGTTGGATAGCTCGGCTGTGGTTGAGAAATTGGTTGATTCATCATTATTGTTTGTGGAGCACTTGGTACCACTGGTTGGTGGTATTGGAACGGATTGACTGTTTCATTGTATGTTGGAGGCGCTAATTCTTTTCTAAATGCCTATACGGGTATATAATGTATTAGTTTATAACAACTAATACGTTGTTGATTTACTTACATCTGCCATTGTGATTCAATCCGGTTAATGTTTAATGTGCCACAACTCAACTCAAACTGAATCACAAATGGAAGAGAGAAATAAATGTATTGGTTTAGTTTGAGTCATCCGGTCGACACGATCCAAATATAACCCGACACATACGTATTAAGTGAGATTCCGGTTGCATGATGGAGTCATTCTAGGTCAGATTATATACTATCAGTGGAATAAAATTACGAAGAGCTTATAACATTTTAAGTTTTATTAAATAATTTTTGTTGAATCATCTGGTACAATATAAGATTCATGGAATGATTATCGTATAAAATATAATGAACAACACTGCAACGTATAAAATAATGAAAATGTTCAATAAAATGCATGTGGTCCATGGCATTCGTTTCGTTGCATCAACTTGTTGAGATGCATCTAACCTGTTGATATTATAGTGTTTCACTGTTGGCTGTCCCAGGTTATTTAACGTGTCTGGTACTAGAATGTGGCTGTGATGCAGACGATATACTGACTCATCGTATGATGGGGGTGGTGGAGGTTTATCGAACATCTACAAATAAAGAATAATTAATAAATTTACGATGGGATGTATAGAAAATACTTTTACCTCATCCATTTTGATTGTCCGATGTTTAGTGTAACACACTTTGATTCATACTGAAACATGGAATTTGGTGCGATATAATCCAACGAAAAGATAGCATTGAAATGTATGATGCATTAATGCACCAAACATATTATGTGTGAATACTCTTTGTGATGACTTGCACCTCAATTTGAAACAAGGAATAAACTCAACCTTATTTTAATCTGCAGAGCCATCTCATCAACTCTTCATATATATTGGCATATCAATATCAGGTCTGTAGTTATTTGACGTTACTTTAACATCGGATAGTGAAGTTTTGTTCATTTAAACAAAAATCTAATGACTGGGCCTTTCACCTTAGACCATCTAAAACATTTTCTTCAGGCAAATACTATCCAAAATCCTACCACACTGACCTTTTAAATTTAACCGCAGCTTCCATCGACCACCTCACTTGAGATACACAAGAGACATATAGCTAGTAGAAAACTCGAAGATTATCCTTCCTTAGTTAGAGGTCATCTTCTTAGTCTGTCTAAACTGCTACATGAACTAAAGAAATTCATATGGCTTACCAAAAGACGTGAGACCTATAGCACAGTCTTCCTGGATATATTGCGACTACTTTCATGGAATAATCAGTCGTATTTTTGAAAGCAGGATTATTAACTATGAAATTAAAGCCGTCGTCCTGAAAATAAGAAAAGTTAAAGAAACAAGGTATCAGGTGTGGTTTCACCCCTACTCTGGAATATAGCTATCAATGGCTTGCTATTGAAACTGGTGGCTAGGATAGGAAGAAACTTATGCAGACGATACAGTGTTCGCTGCCTTAGGAAAATATCTAGGAATCAGGAAGCTAATGCAAAATCGTCTTGCAACTGTTAGGAATGGGTCAGTATGTGAGGGTGCCAAATAAACTAGTCCAGAACAGAACTAGACTGCTTTACTAAAAACACAAAATTATACTGAACGGCCAAATATACTAGCTTTAACAGCCAAGGATAGTATAAGCTTAATCTTGGCGAACAACGCAACTATAGGGGCTTGGAACCGGAGCTAATGGATATGTTAGTAAACTCGTTTGAATGCAATGCCGATTCTTGACTCCTTGCATCCAACAGCAATAGACGAGCACCACATTGTTACTGGTCTCGAGAACAAAATTCCTATATTCCTGACTATATCGCATTACAGAAGTCTTTGAGAAACAACTCCACTTGCTGACTCTGTCAAAACCTATTTAGATCTATACAATTCATTGGGTGAGAGCCAAATATAGCTGATATTAAGGTGAAGGATCGTGTGCCTAAGAAACGTTAGATTTGTTTGAATAGTATGACGAAAAGTGACGGAAATTTCCGGGCTTGTGATACCATTCAACTAAGGTTGGGTCGTCCCAAAACCTTTTACTTATGGTAACTCCTTTATCGTTTCAAATATAATTTAGAAAAGTGATAGAATGTTATACGCTTAAGTAAATAGTTGTTAAATTTTCCGATAGAGTTCGTAAATTAAACTTTTCTTCAACCATATGTCATCCATCATATCTAATCGATTGAATTATTGATTATATTGCCGGATTTTCATTTTAGCTAGTCATTATATTGAATGGTTAAGACATACTGATAAGAAAATATAATTTGTGTTACCTAAATGAAATCACCAAATCGTATCCGCATTACAATTGTAATTCGTCGTCACGCGAGTTGTTTAAAAAGTTCACAGAACGCGATTAATGGACAAATTGTGGTTAACTTTTCAAACAACTCTCGTAAATTAATAATTGGTTCTAGTGTGTCATCTAATTGTATATATATAGACGAGTACTGCATTAAATGATAAGTACAAGTATAGCATAAACACTGTGTAGTTCGTTTGATTAGTGCGCATTCGTTTTAAACTATATCGTTCTTGTCGCGTTTATGTTAAAGTTTAGCTCTGGAAAGCGTTAACAATGTTTTATTGTTCCTCATAAATTCCAAGACAAGTTATTGAAAAAAAAATACACAAAACGTAGCTAGAGACAATACTATAAGTTTCAATGTCAGTATTATACACGTAAGTGTTCATTATGATTGTTGTAAGTCGGAAAAAAAACTTGTTCACCAAGACAAGACAGTGAAGTAATTATTTATTCTCATCTTGCACAGAATGATCCACCACCATCGTACGAAGTGGCAACAGGTATTGCTATTCCGACGACGCAAACATTGCCAGCAGAATCGAATGAACAGCAACAACAACAAACACAGCAACAGCAGCAGCAGCAATGCGTTGATCGAAATGGAGTACCATGTTTAGTTGTGAATACAAGTGAAGTTAAATCGATGCCCTATTCGAAAGTGGGTCTTGCAATTTTGATATTTTTTTGCTTTTGTGGTGCTATAGGGATAGTTGTGTACTTTTTTGCTGATGATTAAGAAAATCCGGGACGCTTAACAATAAAAAAAAAAGTATTACAGTGTATGTATGTGTCGATGTGAGTGTGTGTATATATAATGTGTACAAAAATATTTGTGTGATGAATAAAATTTTGGAAAATTGTGAAAACTCAAATATTTTTTGTTCGTGTAACCTGGTGTGGATAATTTATCAAAGTGGAGAGTTTTATGGTGGTGCGCACGATAAGACGCTTGTTTGTATATACGACCGTGATTAGATCAGACTTTTAATGACTATTTAATTACACGACACGAATCGTTCTAGTAAAATAATATTACTTTCTGATTTAACGATTATTGCAGGTGTATTCAAAATAGTGACCTTGAGCCATTAATCGACAATTCGCAAGTCATCGAAATTGTATTGGTTTGAAAATAATATCCGTATAGATTCGCCGTGACTGTTTTTTGCAGTTGAAACCAATGAGACATTAGGTTTCAGGAATTGTGAGCAATTTACTAGGAAGCTGAGATTTGGCATGGTGGCAATGGTATATGCTTGTCGTCTCGTGGTTTTGACCTGAATGAACAGAGTTCTTAAAGTATATCAACTTAACTAAAATGCTTTCTTCATTTGTTATATAGTTTGTCTCTGCCCTATATAGGGTTGGCAGTATTTATTCTTTGCAGTAAAAGGCGGGACGTCTAACGAGATAGTTGGTCCTGTCAGGCTAAACACTGATCCAGTAGTACTTTGGCATGATTATTATTTCTAAGGCTGGTTAGACCAACTAAGGTTAAATACCCATGATCATATTGGACATTCACAGAACGAATGTCATGATAACTTGAATTTAATCAGCGATGCCAAGCTAACACAATATATCAAGACCTAGAAGGTTCCTTGCAGACACAACCCTGAAAATCATGATAAAGCAAGAAAAGATCTTAAACGATGCATAAACGATGAAAACGTGCACGAAATACCTACTCAATAAAAGATGGCAAACGCATCAGATGGTCTTCTCCACGTCATCAATAGAAGATATATCAAACCAGGGATACAAATGGCCTTACACGATGAGTCAAGGTTGTCAACTTTAGCTACATTTAACCGTGGGTGTATCTCACTGGAGGATATGTGGAGAAGATTTGGACATAATCCTGAAGTAAACCTTAGCTAACCAACCGAAAACGGCAGGTAACGTTGTATTATGCCGAACTTCTGTACACAGAGATGAAAACTGAGTCGTTACCATCACCAGTGGGTGGTGTGGAGTCTTATTATTCACAATCCGAATATCAACAATCACATATAAACATCGAACAGGAAACTACAGGCTACATAGAAATCCTTTTGGAAATCTTACGAGACTACCAGTTGGTAGATCTATCTGTCGAACGTGTTGGAACTCGGAGCCTTATTTTGGACGAGAGTAACCGAGGCGGGAAAAAAACACTGAACAATAAACAGTGATCTGGAGCCATACTGGTGGTGGAGGGAGTAAATATATCAGAGAAAAAAACCTTTCCGTTCGATTTCTTGCCAAACCATGATAGACGAGTCATTCGAAAATTAAGATATTTTTGTTTGCACAGCAACATTAGTGTTCTAGATCAAGGAAGCGCGCAGTTTTTGACAAATCACGGTCCAACACATCATCCATTCAAAACGCAACTGCACACCGCAAACGGAACATCCAGCACCGATTCTTGAATACAGACATGTGCCAATCACATTTAACGGACATGCGACTGTAAGCTTATACCTATAGGTACTGATTTCCGGACTACATTTTATATTCGGACAATTTCTCAACTCTGTACACCAAAACCAAACAGAACTGTGACACAGCAGGAGCTGTAGGAAACATTACGTTTCTGAGAAACTGGATTTGCCTTGCGTAAGCTCGGGCTGACCCGTGTAACTTCGATATTCAGCCTTCTTTAATAGTAATTTAGCCCGTATTGTTGCTAATAGTAACCAACACTGAATTAATGTAAACATTGCGTGACGTAACTACATTTATCTGTGTGTCCATATAATGTACTCGTTTTAGTCTCTCCTTCTCAGAGCGGCATTCTATTTTCACTTTCGCATATCGACAACTAAACATATTTGTTGTTAGTACGTTCACACACATTCATCATGCAGCAAGTAAGTTCCAAAAACTTGATATATTGCCAAAAAAATAATCTGAATACTTATATAACTGCAGTATCCATCGTCGCATTATGATGTTCCGAAACCCGCAATAATCGTATACTTGAGTGGGACTTACGCGACTCGAGACCGTCCACAAATTGAAAAGTGTTTTCGATATGACATTGTTTCAGTTCTTTTGGTAACACTGATCACGTTATTATTTCTATGGGCCATGGCCATCGCTCAAACGAAACCCAAAATATTTATGTAGCTAAATCATAGATGGCGTCGTAAGTTAAATAAAATATTTGATTTAATTGGTAAAAAACAGTATGTATTCTCACTAAATATATAAAAATAGGATAAAAGAGAACAAAAAAAACTTTGTTTGGCTGGTCACTACACTCAAAACACACACACCCTCTTTTCTTAACAGCACTCGTTAGCTTAGCGTAAATCACAGATAATATAAAAAACTGATGCGCGAATATCCACTCATCGTATAAATGTCGACGTTATTGTACATCCATATTTCACAAGGTTATGTACTCCCAGGTGCTTTCGCCACCTTTTCCCTATAATAAATCATTAATTAGTATACACTTCGGCCATTAGGACAAAATATACTTACTCTTGTAATACTACAATGAAGCGAAATAATACGACACAACAAAAAACAAAGATAAGCAGCGCCATATAGCCCAGAAGCGATTCGAAAATTTCATTTCGTACACTAATTATCGGTGGACCCCCGCTACGTATACTCAGCTGATGTGTTAAAATGTGTACGTTAGGACGACGCGGTGCAGATCGCGGACGATCGGAATGATGCGATTCCGTATCGGAAATTGATATAATTGTGTCGGAATGATGTCGCGGTTGTCGATGTGGCCGATTGTTTCGCGATGTTGATGGTCTTGGACTTGGCACTGGTGTTATTATTCCAACCACATCCGTATACGTTGGTAAATCATCGTCGTTGTAGGCTGGTGGTGGATCAATCTATACACGATATATAATATACAATTATTTTGAACGAGATTTGATTATAAATATTTGCACTTACATCATTCATGATGAGCTTTCGGTTGTCGACTAAAGTCTGTGCGTTTAGTAAGTTGTAACTCTCTGTTTTTATTAAAAAGGAATTCGCGTTGCTCTCATTAAATTGGGGAAATATTATCCATGATGTCATCGTCTTGACATGCTATCTAGCGAAGTAAATATTTTGATTCTGTGTATATGGTATATGTCTATACGACCTTCGTAAGGCTACAACTATGTATGACATTATGGGATGGGTTTATTATTCATCCAGTTAATGTTGGTTTGGTATAGAACAATCAATACATTTTCATGTATATAATGGGGATTATATAAAGGGATGAGGGGAAGGTGGCTAAGTCTAAAAATATATGACACGTTCATTAAAACCATTTTTTTAAACATTGTTTGTGTTGATGATGGGTCGGAGGTGTGACGCAAACGGTTAACAGGTATTTTCATATTACATTTCCTAGAAATTTTACAATATTTTCACAATGAATCATCATAATGGAAATTCAATTTGCGTACACAACGATAATAAATTGAATGCCATGTATTGTAGTTGCTAGTACGTGTAGGTGTCAGTTTTTATCTTCGAAATCGAATTGTTAAGTTCAATTACCCTATATATACAGCATTGGCCAATGTTGACCCCTTTATAATCATCTCATATGATATTTCAGAGAATTATATTTTCTCAATACATCTCAAAAATCCATTAATCAAAAATAAAAGATTTCCAAGAATCCACTGTGGAGTACACCCTACAATATTTCTCATTTATCCAAAACTAAGTATATCTTTATTAATCGACGTTCGTCAAACTAAGGTTAGCGGGCCCGTTGTGAGCTGTATCTTTAAGAAGGAGTTTTGATGTCCTTATAAACTGTATAAATGAGTATCGGTGGAACTCGCTGCTCTTTACGTTACATATTATATGTTGCCCAACCTTGTCACCATTCCGTGAACAATATAAAAATTATCCTCTTTCCCGTGGGGTAAAAAAAACGAAAACGAACAGAACACAAAACGGAAAATGGAAAATTATGTTTTCATTTTTTGCTTTCGATTTTTGGTTTAGTAGTGGAATTGTGTTCAGCATGACTGAAGTAAGTTTATTATAATTAACGCAACCAAAATGTAAATAAAATTAAATGTTATTGTGTTTCACCAGAATGAACCACCACCAACATACGAGATAGCCACTAATCGTGGTATACCAACCACTGCCCGTTCAAATATTCCGCCCAGCTACTCGTTTCTGGCTCTAAATCAGCACACTGTGCAGCAACACAATCTCGACGATAGCGATGCACCATCATTTATACCAGTCATTTATGATACCGATCCACCGATTCAGCAGACTCGTGTACGACGATTGAAACGTTTAGACTATGGTATGCGTGCATTATTAGTGATCTTATTTATAGGTGGTGTTATATATACAGCTTTGCTGCTTATTAAAAAATTTGTCATGGATTTAGATTTGAACTAAAATGCTTTTAAATTTTTTTGTGTGTTTGTGTCAAAATTTTCAGTCGTGCTCAATGTTGTAAACCCGTTCAAGTAATAATAAAAATTTAATTTTATTTTTTTGTGAGTTTTAATTGGTGGCGTAATATAATTTTTTAGGCACAAGTAGTACATATATATACAGTAGAGGCACGTAGTAGTGAATACATAGTTTGTAGTGTAGTAACATATCGGCACAATATAGAATATACTATATATCCCAACCCCCCTCTAGATCGTCCCACACCAGCGCTGCATATGACAACATTCGACATCTAATCGTTAACAACCTTATAAATATCACAAACAATCAGACGAATTAAAGTGATATACACAAGTAGTACGAGTATGCTTGTTTGTAGATGAATAATTAATTTATAACATTAGAATTATGTAATCAAGCGTGATAACGATTCTATATTTATGTACATAAATTTCATCAATTTAATAGCAAAATAATAATAAAAAATTCACACACGATTATTTCTGTGTGCATCAGGGGTATACTAATCAAATTTGTTTTGAATGAGGTGGTCAACCTTAAAATTACGAGATGTAAGCATAATATTTAATGAAATTCCGTGATTGGTGCACGAACATCAAGTTCGTGTCACCAAAGTGTGTGCTTGGATCAAACTGAATGGGTTAGTTCCAACTCTGTTGTATACACAGCTGATTTGCTCATTGTATATGATAGGGTTAATATAAAGTTTTTCATCTCGCACTATACAACCCAATCGGCGCCACATATGATATCAACGGTTGTATCCTTAGACGAAATACATAAAATGATTGATTGGAGACGTAAAGTTTGATTCAATGAATCGTTGAATTTATTGTCCTGGTGTTTGCATAATGTGTTAATTTTGCTACCACGCATACAGAGCTTGGCTTTTGCGAGATCCAGATCATATGGTTTGTTCTGCCTTCACTTTTTTTTATAATCTTGTTCTTTATAAAGGTGCGCCAGTTTGGCCCTGAAATACGTTCCAAGATCATGAATAAAAGACAGGGTAGTGTTTATCCCAAAGGATCCAAAATTTAGATAAGACCAGGCAGAACGTTTTTGAAATATAAGCCTGACCTCTTTTCTACGTAAATGTGTAGAGAGATTGGTTGATTGATCACATACCAGAAAGGTATAAATCTGTTGAAACAGCATTCCATAAAGTCGTTAAACGGCTAGAAAACTCGCTATACAACAGGAAATCAGCCTTGGGAATGAATGACGACACTTGTTCTTTAGTGACTTGTGGCAAGCAGTGATAGGAGTACAGTGAGTGCCCAAAAGGGATATACTTAGAGTAGAATTTTGTCTTCGCTCTTGGGGTGTCTAGTAGTCGACTCACTGCCAATTAAACGAAATGGAATTTTACTGTGAGTGTTAATTTAACACTGAATTAAATTAATTTGAATTGAAAATAAACTTAACGTTATGGTGATTTAAATCTATTCTCCTTTATTTTAATAATTCTACGGTTTATATACATGATTTTATTATCTAAACAGCCTAGTCAGCATTTCATTTTTAATAGAAAATAAGAAATTTATAATGCTAAACAAAAACTGTATGAGAATAAATATTCGTATGCAATGCTTACTCAAGTTACTTAAAACGAGATGCAAATGAAAAAGATTATGTGTGAATAATGGCTATTCAGCATGTAAGTTATTCACCCGCAGTTTTTTGTAATAATTATTGTTGTAATCTCAACATATTCCCGGGTCATTGATCGGAATGATCAATATGCTGTATAGTAGTTTAGTGTGGAGGGAGAGCTTCTATTTGATGTACTTCTCTTGGTGGCGCCAATGCTTGTATTCTTCGGATTATATACCAACCGATTATAACTAATAAAACTGGTATCAATAAGTATATTGCAAGATAGTGATGGTAATCATGGAAGTTCGCATTATCTATGGAGGACTCCAATAAATTTTTGTGTTTTTGAATGGTGCTCTCAATAGCCTTGATTTCTGGAATTGTTGATGTTGTGGTTAAGTTCAGGATATTTTGTGTTGTATTTATTTTCTCGCTTAAGTTGAACTGGGGCACAAAGGGAAGCTTATATTCACTGCTGAATGTTTTATATCCTGAGATTGTAAATGAATCCCCTTTTAGTATACAGTTTGGATGTAGCTCGAAAATTCCCTCGCCTTTAATTATTATTGTGGTTGATTCTGGCGGACTATCGCTTTTATTTTCACAAATTATATTACCAGTTGTTCTGCTGCTTACTACAAAGATCCACGCATTATTTGTGTGCAACGGTATCCATATGGTGGTGATAGTCCTCGTGAATATCTGGCAACTTGTTGGTATTTCATCAACCTGTTTAAGCAATTGAATTTCACAATTGCTTATATTGGAATTGTATCCATAGAGTGGCTGACGTGTGTTGCAAAGGTATTCCTCCATAAGGTATGTACAAGCGTTGAACTCCTCGGAACTGAGCGGTAAGTATTGATCTTGTTGCATTGATATCATCAGATAGCTTGAAGATGGTTGGATGTAGACATACTGTTGATGATGTAGTGTGGGCACCGGTATGATATTATATAATGAATATCGGATTCTTTGCACCAACGGAATTTTTACTTCGAAGATTATCGTTTCTTCCACTTTTATGGTTTTTACAGTGATGATCCTATATAATGCAGCAATACCTTTTTGGCGATAAGGTATATCTTGCATGGTTTTTAGATTACCAATTATTTGCCCGATTTGATCGCGGAGTTGGTTTGGTGTCAGGATAAGCGGATTGAGTCTGCCTTGGTGTACTTCCCTGATAGTGTCGATTACTGCTGATTGGAAGGACCGTAGTTTCATCATTTCCAACATGGTCTGAAGGGTCATGTCCATATATTCTTCGTGAAATATGACATCGTTTATTATCCTATAGAATTCTTGGAACCTTTGATTTGTTTCTTCATGATCATGCTTCATGATGTTGATCGTGGATTCTACTATTGATATCTGCTGTCTTAAGAGCTTTTGGTGATGTTGCTGGTTTTGATTTAGATGTTCTATGTTTTCCTTGTAGAGGTTTCCAGCACGTTGGTCGAGTACACCAAAAAGTTCATTGGCTATTGTACCAACAAAGTCGAACGGTGATCTTCGTTGACGAGAATTATCATTTTTTCCCAGAGTGCTTAGTATCTCGTTTTGTTCCTTCAATTCAAGGTAGAAATTTCGAATTTGATATGAAATTTCCCTGCAGTGGTCTTTTACGTGTACATGGAGAGTATTGGTATCGATGTAAGATCTGTTCTCGCAAAAATCGTGTAACTGTCGAGTGGTTTCTTCGAGATGTTTTAGTTCTGCCCAATACGTTGTTAAATTGTAGTATGCTATGATCCTCCATTCGCTATTGATTAAATTGGCCTGGCCGATTTTATCAAAGTAAATACCAGGATGTGCAGTGAATCTTGTTATGTTGAATTTGGGCGCTGTCCCTGCTGCTACTAATCCCATTACACAGATTATTTGAAGTGAGTATAGCAAGAAGTTTGAATTATTGCTTGATCTGGTTGTTCGCTTCTGTTGCAGCTCTTGCGGTTGTTTTATTGGACTTAACGGCTTCAATTGTTCTATATTTTCAATAGGCAATTTGCAGATTTTTGTCACTGGTCGCTTGATCGTGTTTCTGCCTGTTTTTACGCTTACTACACGTACTAAATCATCCTTTCCTTGATGAGTCTGTACTATTCTTCCTAGTGCCCATCGTGTTGGGGGGAGCTGCTCATCTTTTATGACTACAAGATCCCCAATTTCCAGGTTGGCCTTGGGAGCGACCCACTTTGGCCGTTGTTGTAGTCTACTTAGGTATTGGTCTCGCCATTTTCTCCAAAACTCGTTCTGCAATCGTTCTAACAATTTCCATCTTGATAGGTGTGAGATACTTATGGCTGTTTCATTAGATTCCGGTGGCGCTAATAAGGCACTTCCGATGAGAAAGTGTCCAGGAGTTAATACTTCTAAATCATCAGGATCCTCAGTCATAGGACATAGTGGCCTAGAATTTAGGCAGGCTTCTATTTGAATAAGGGTCGTTGTAAATTCTTCAAATGTAAGCCTTGTGTTTCCAAGAGTTCGTTTTAAATGGTACTTTATTGATTTTACTCCAGCTTCCCAAAGTCCTCCCATATGTGGTGAATGGGGGGGTAAAAAATGCCAGTTGACTTCGGATGTTGTTAATTCGTTGTATATTTGTTCGTTATACTCTGCAGCTTGTAAGTTAATATTGTGTTTTAATATCTTGTTTGCTGATACAAAATTCGTACCGTTATCGCTATAGAGATTTTTAACCGGTCCTCTTCTTCCAATGAAACGTTTATAGGCAGCTATGAATGCTTGTGCTGTTAAGTCGCTAGCCACTTCTAGATGAACCGCTTTCGTACTTAAACATACGAAAATAACAATGTATCCTTTATGTGACTTTACCCCACGTCCTTTTGATACCCTTAGTTCCATCGGTCCGGCATAATCGATGCCTGTGTTAGTAAATGGCCTCGTTATTGTTGTTCTTACAGTTGGCAAATTTCCCATTAACTGTTGCGACATGTTCATTTTCAGTCTCGTACACTTGACACATTTTTGTAATTGTTGTTTTACTGTTCTGGCACCCTTGATAATCCAAAATTTTTGTCTGACATTGGCTAATGTTAAAGTTTTTCCTCCATGCATTGTATTTCTATGTGAATTGTCAACTATCAGTGACGTGAAATGATGTTTTGCCGGTAAAATTGCAGGATGTTTTTGATTAAAGTTGAGAATGGTGTTTCCTAACCTTCCTCCAACTCTTAGAATACCCTTGTTATCCAGAAATGGGTAAAGGGAAACCAATTTATGTTTACCTTTGAGTTGCTCAATATTAGCTTCCGTTACCCCGAATTCTTCTTTTTGGACCATTTTGGTTAATTTATTCATTGTTTCGTTTAATTCTGTTGTTGTGATTGGACCTGTTTTCTTCGTGATGAACCGTCGACAAAGGGATGTAACTCGTAATAGGCGAGTTAGAGTAGAAAATTGTTTCATGTATTCATCTGCTTCCTTTATCTCGGGAGCTGCAACTAGGTGACATCTTACTTCTAAGTGTGTTTCGACATTTGGATGTCCATGTTTTGAATGGTCTTTATTTAGACAGTCTGGTCCCTTCCACCACAGAATGTGCTCCTGGAGCTTGTCTGGATTTAAACCTCTTGTGGCACAATCTGCGGGATTTTCTTCAGAATTAATGTGGCACCATTTGCTGTTTTTTGTAAGTTGTTGAATTTGTGCTACTCTATTAGCGACGAATGTTTTCCATTTGCTTGGTGGCTTGTTAAGCCATGCCAGTACAATTGTTGAATCGGTCCAAGCGAAGGATGGTATATTTTTCAATTCCATGGCTGATGATACTTGATCCAATAGTTTTGCCACTAAGAGTGCTCCACAAAGTTCTAACCTTGGAAGTGAAATTTTGCTTTTGACTGGAGCTACCTTTGTTTTTGCCGCTATAAGAGTAGTAATGATTTTGTTGTCGAATGTTGTTACTTTCGTATAAACGACAGCTGCATATGCTTTCTCTGAAGCATCGGCAAATGCATGAAGTTCGTATTTGATGTTAGTTTTGAGTCCATTATTCCATCTCGGTATGTTGATGTTTTCTATTGCGCTTAAGTTGTGTCGTAATTTTTCCCACCTTTGTTCGAATTCTGATGGTAATTCATCATCCCATGATAAGTTTTGTAGCCATAGCTCTTGGAACATTATTTTAGGGATAATTAGAACTGGGGAAAGCCATCCCAACGGGTCGTAAATTTTTGATATTTGCGATAAAAACGACCTTTTTGTTTGATGCTTGTTTGATTTCGGGAATTTAATTTTAAATTGAAATGAATCAGTTACTGGATACCACAATATGCCAAGTGTTTTTATGCTGTCATCTTCTTGAATCTGTCTTGGACCAAGTTCCTTTAGCTCTGACGGTAATTCCTCTAAAAGTGATGTTTCATTGCTGATCCATTTTCGTAACGGAAAACCTCCTCCTTTCAACAAATTGATAAGTTCGTCTCGTGCTGCCTTAGCTTCTTCTAAGGTCTCACTTCCAGACATTACATTATCGACATAGAAATCTTGCTTTGTTATTTTTGCCGCATTGGGAAAAAGTTTTACGTCATCATCCGCTAGTTGTTGTAGTGTTTTTATTGCCAGATATGATGCGGGGGTTGTTCCATATGTAACCGTTGTTAACTTGTACTCCTTTATGGGTTCAGAAAATGAGTCTCTCCACAAAACTCTTTGATAGTTTTGATCGTTCTCGTGCATTTTGATTTGCCTGAACATTTTTTCGATGTCGGCTGAGAATGCTATTCTATGAGTGCGCCATCTCATTAGAATGTGCACCAGGTCTTGTTGTAATATAGGCCCATTTAATAGATTGTCATTCAGGCTTAACTTCGACGTGGTTTTTGCAGATGCGTCGAATACTACTCTCAATTTTGTAGTAGTACTTTCTTCTTTAATAACAGCATGATGAGGTAAATAGTATATTTCTCCTTCAACGTTGTTGTTCATAGACGTTGTCAACTTCATATGACCTAATGATTCATACTCGTTCATGAAACTTTTATAATCGTTTTTTGCTGGGTTATTAATCAATTTACGCTCTATTTGTAGGAGTCTTGATGCTGCTTGACCTCGTGATTTTCCTAATGCTTCTGCCGCATCATTGAAAGGTAACCTCACTGTATAACGTCCTTCTGCATTTCGTGTTGTCGTTTCCTTATATAATCGTTCACATTGAATTTCTTCCATCGAATATTCTGTTTTTTCTTGAAATTCAGATACTTCCCAGAACTTGTGAATTTGTTTTTCTAAATCCGTTTGCAGCACTAGAACTTTCGGTGATGATGTGAGGTATAATTTTGTTGTTGGGCCAGATAAAATCCATCCCAATTCCGTGTGCTGTGCAACAGGTGTAGTACCATCCCCTTTTAATACTCCAGGAAGGATGATATTGTAAAATACATCTGCTCCAATTAGAACATCAATCCGAGCTGGTACATTGTAGTTGGGATCAGCTAACATCAAATGATGCACATGATTGTACGGACTCTTGTATATTTTACTTGACGGTGTTAGTCCCGTTATTTTATTGAGGACTAAAGCTGTTGCCGTTGTCGAGAATGTAGATGGCCAGTTTGACTTTATTTTCAGTTCTATGCTCGATTTCGAAATTCCAGTTTCATTTGCTCCTAGTCCATCTATTTTTGCGTAGATTTTGGACCTTTTTACAAGAAGTCGCTGGCATGCTTCTTCCGTAATAAGAGTCACTTGGGAGCCTTGATCGATTAATGCTCTTAATGTGATTTCCTCCCCATTTTCAGCTTCGGCTTTGAACAAAGCTGTAGCGAGTAATACATGTTGTTCTTTGTTTTTCTTCTCTGTGGTGTGTAATGATGTGTTTCCTTGACTTGTTGACGTAGAAGTGGTTGTTTTAAAATTTCCGTTCTTCGGATTGTGCAATAGCGTGTTATGCCGGCCTTGGCATATAGTGCACGTTTGGACAGTCTTACAATCAGGTAGCTGATGATTGCTTTTCAAACAGTTCCTGCATAACTGTAAGAGTGTTACAAGCTGATTTTTTTCATATATGTTCATTCCTTTGAATTTGACACAATCTGATAGTTGGTGTTTTAGCTTGCATAGGTCACATGTTGGAGCTTGGTTTGATGTTAAAAAGGTTGTTCCACTTGAACTTGCTCGTATCGGTATTACTGCAGTTTTGCGAAAGCTTGTAGATTTCTCCCGTAAAATTGCTTCCAGTGCCGAAAAACGTGTTTCGAGAAACTTCATGAAGTTTTTTAGAGTTTGAATTTCTCTTGAATTTTCGAGTGTCATCTCATACGCTCTGTGTGAATCATGATCTAATTTCTTTTCGAGGACATAGATCACTATTTGATCCCAAGAATCTGTATCAACTCCTAGGTTTTTGATCGCATGTAAACACTCGTTGGTCGTGTCGTAAAGTGTTCTCAGGGCTGAAGCTGATTCCGTGTTGATCGTTGGTTGTGACATTAAGGTATGAATATATTTTGTAAGAATCGCCCTGCGATTATCATACCTGTCTTTGATGATTTTCCACGCATCCTCGTAGTTTTCACCTATGGACTGCAAGTGGCTTATTAGTTTAGCAGCTTGACCGCTAACGCATTGTTTTAGATAGCTGATCTTGTGTATGTTGGTTAGTACTTTGTTGTTGTGTACTAGTTTCTCAAAAACATCACGAAATGCCATCCATTTCATATACTCTCCCGTAAAGTACGGTATTTGTATTTGTGGTAATTTTATTTCAGTTGAGTGGTTGATACCAACTTGTTGCTGCTTGATTGCTGTTATGACGTCTATTGCCATGTCATCGTATGCCTTCTTTATATTATCGAAATGTTCTTCCAAGAAGTACTTGATATTTGCTTCATCGACATCTGTTGCTTCTAAGCATATTGTTTCGTGTAGCTCTATTATTCCATTCATCGCTTTTTCCATGTGCGATAAGGCAAGCTTTAGGGCTGGTTCTTGTGCTCCATCTTCCAGCTTGGTTTGTGTTGACCTTATTTCCTTGTATAAACTCCGCATTTTTATATTTTGTTGTTTTAATAATCTGGGAGATATACTTTCTTCTATTGCTGGTTTATATTTTGTTGTTGAATCATCTTGTTGTTCTGTATTTTCTTTCTCCATCCCGTCAGGTGGGTTGAAGCTGAAACTGGTTGTTTGTAGCGTTGGTGTGGATGGCGCACCGTTATGAAGTCGGGTACGCATTTCCTCGATGAAGGTCGTATACGTATCTAAAACCTTTTTCCGTTGTTCGTAGTACTCATTTGTTCCTTCTAATTGGGGAACCGATTGTCGTATTTTGTCATCATTGCCTTTGTAGTCGGCATATAATGTTTTCAATGCGACTATCTTGGCTTCGAGATACCTGATGGTTTTCCTGGCTTCTCTGTCTTTTTTATAATTTGAATAAAGTTGAAACAGCTTCTCTGCTATTTCCTCTTGTTTTTGTAGAACTTCATCCATTTTGCCTGTTGTTGGTTGGCTGATTTGTATTTAAGTTGTTTAATAGCTATTTAGTTGTTCAATAGCTTTTTGTTCGTGGACTGTATATTTTGTTTTTGGCTGTTGTTGTTTGCTGGTTAATAGTTCACTTTTATTTTACGTTGTTCTTAGGCTCGAAGGACCATGTTAATTTAACACTGAATTAAATTAATTTGAATTGAAAATAAACTTAACGTTATGGTGATTTAAATCTATTCTCCTTTATTTTAATAATTCTACGGTTTATATACATGATTTTATTATCTAAACAGCCTAGTCAGCATTTCATTTTTAATAGAAAATAAGAAATTTATAATGCTAAACAAAAACTGTATGAGAATAAATATTCGTATGCAATGCTTACTCAAGTTACTTAAAACGAGATGCAAATGAAAAAGATTATGTGTGAATAATGGCTATTCAGCATGTAAGTTATTCACCCGCAGTTTTTTGTAATAATTATTGTTGTAATCTCAACAGTGAGGATTATTCCGATATAATAGTACCATGGTGTAATGATCAAGGTCGATCAGTCACTGCAGTTTATATTCAGCACATATTTAGATCAGAAGGTGCATCTTCTGGGATCGATGTCACACAGGTGACATAGTTATTGTACAGCTGACGAAAATGGATTTTATAATGCCTGACGTTCCCTATCGTTAGACGTCCGATCCACAAAAGTAACTAAAATAAAAGACACATAATTATGTTCCAAATATACACGAATTTATTAACAATCACTTATCATTTAGAATAAATCTGCGCGCCCTGTAAAACACAAAATACAACACTGTAAACACTTCTAGACGATCTATATATAGCCTTTATACTCACTCATCTCGCTCTTTTATAACCAACATTAGAAACGTAATCACAAATACAATAATCACACATAATAATGCAACAAGAATTTTAACACCCAAAGACGATAACCATCCCTCATGTCGAGTACGACGACGATTTCTCAATTCACTACAAACCGGATCATAATGTGTTATCTCAGCTCGATCAGATGGCACCTGCGTATCGATCACAATTTCATCAACTGGTTGTTTATTGTTGACATTCTGGACCGTATCTTTATAGGATGGGGGTGGTGCTGCACTTTCCACTCTATATATATTATATAACAGATATTTACGAGTTAATATTAAATTAGATTAGTCTTATATATAAACTTATATAACGATATACAAACAAATTTTGTTCCATTCTTGTTGTGTCTTCAATTGTTGAACGGCGAATAAAGCACAAAAAACGACATTGATATGGGTTTTAGTTTCATTATAAATATTTGTACGTCCACTGATAACCTTATATATAATATCTCTTATATATACAACAACACCAAAATAAGCATTGAAATATATAAGTTTAGCATACAAATGACATTCTCTTCTTAAATTGTTACGAACACTTTAGCTGTGTGTATACAAATTTTCATGGCCATTCACATCTTAATCATTAATTGTCGTCGATACAATCATGAGCATGATTACAGACACAGGTTTGCGTTGTAATTCGCGGCTGATAACAAAATTATTACAAACGACCTTAATACTGTCATATACAGACACCTTTAAATTATATTATTATGGCGCCAAACTGGTGCGTTTTGTCATGCCAGGGGAATTCTCTAATATCTCTTAACTCAGAGGGGAATCTATTATCTCATCATAATTAATGTATTTATTTCGTTTTATATGTTGGTGATAATAATAATACATCTGGAAGATGGGAGGAGAGACCTTTCAAGTTATATAGCAGCGGACTTGGAAAGTGGCGGGCTGCTATAGCTATACAAGGTAAAATTGTAATTCCTTCAAATCAAGAGATTATGATATATGATATAGGGTGAGTGGCATCCTATATCTAATAAGTACGTTAATACGATTCAAACCGAAATTGTAAAATCACAACACGACATCTTCGGTTTTTCTCTAATGTCTCCCAGGTTCGATTGGCCCATTATAACATTCCCTCACAGACGAACGCTCTCAGTCCCAAAATGTGTTTATTTTGCAAATATACTCAAGATCGTGCTTCTTGAAATCGGCTCGAGAGAAATAACTCTAGGATTTATATCGAGGCTACCCCAGTACTCTTTATCTTGGATAAGCTCTTGAGTAGCAGGATGCGATTCCGAATAATAGATAAGTAAGCAAAGAGCGCTCTAGTGGCAGAGAAGGTAGCGTACTTGCTCTGTCATTCGGAGGTCTCGGGTTCGATTCCCGGGGTGGTGACTATTCATAAATCACGATTGGGTGTTTATAATCTGTATGTGTATGTGGGTTGAACCGTGAGTCTCTAGTGACATTGAGTCCTGGAATTAGTTCCGCCTTCTTTAATTATTATTTTATTTTTTTTTAAGCAAAGATCACTAGAACCTCACGTCTAATACACTGTTACTTTACTTCAATTGGTGTATCACTTACCATGATAGACCCTGAGGTCTCTGTATTTAGTCCTTTGATTTGTTCTCATGAAGTCACGGTGTATGAATCAAAAAGATTTGTTTAGATATTCCTTCTGCAGTTTTTTCGACTGTTTAGACTACTCACTGCTGAAAGAAATTTTAATTTCAATCTCAATACTTCTTTCGAGTATATTATGTACATATTCATCATAAATAATCTTATTACTTTTATTACTTAAGTTATTTCTATTTATTAATAAATTGTGTTTATACACGCTTTTCAATTGACGTCCCCTTGCATAATCTTCATTTAGTGAATAGTCGCACACACTTATCTCGTTAAATTATAATTTTTGTACTATACATATATTGAGTGTGGTCATAACACATTATTCACTTAGTGCGGTGCTTACGTCATAAAACAACCAAACTAATATATGTGAACAATGTTGTTGTTCGCCTTCACATTGCTATATACAACAAACGATTACGCACTAATTTGATTATTGTTTAGTTTTTATCTTATATATTCGTTAAAAATTCGCGGTTTCATCAATATTTAATTCAAGTCGCGCATTTTCGCGATGTGACGGTTAGTTCAGTCGTGAATATCAACATGATCGAAGTAATTATATATTTGTTGTTACAAATATTTAAAGAATTTTGTTGTGTCTGAGATTTTTGTTGTTATCATTGTGTCTACAATTTACAGAATGATCTTCCACCACCATATGAGGTAGCAATTGGAACTAAACAAGACAATGGGATAGTTAAAGGGCCACCGCCAAGTTACGATCTCATTGGGCCGGTAGATGACACACGCATTCGTATTGAAAATGATGCATTTAATCCCGAGTTATCAGCATCGGCGAACCAAAATGATGAACCAACCGAAATTAGTAGTTTGTCGTGTATCGTAATTGCAATGTTGATTGCGGCATGCGTGACAGTGTTTGTACTAGGTTTTCGAAAGGATAAAAAATAGTATAGTGGTTGCATATATGTGATTTGATTAAAAGTTTTATTTATAAAGTGTACAAGACGATGAAGCGATAGACCAAATAAAAAAAAAGTTAAAAAAAATGAAATTTTATTTTCAAGGTTTTAACGTCTGTGTTTATTTATAGTGAGAGTGATGCTCCAGTTTTATAAGAAATATTTCTTTGTACGCTATATGCGATCGAGAAAGGTTAAGGTGAACCACGGACTATTATAACTTACACGGAAACGTAGTTCAATCTCAAAAGCTATATAGAAATCTATATCGTAAATGATTCAAAATGTTTCGGAATGGTTTATGTAATAGGTTGTATATAAAAAGCCTCCGCAGCTTTTTGGACCACTATCTATGGTCTTTTGCTATTTTTCGGGTAGCTTCATAATTCCGAAACAAATGGTAGTCATACGGTGGTGCAAGGTTCGGACTATACGGTGGATGCATTAATACTTCGCAACTAAGTTTCGGGTCATTAAAGTTGTGTGTATGGTCGCGCATTGTCATAATGGAACA
Source organism: Tipula lateralis (assembly GCA_963932295.1). Lineage (NCBI taxonomy): Eukaryota > Metazoa > Arthropoda > Insecta > Diptera > Tipulidae > Tipula > Tipula lateralis. The sequence goes on along the minus strand of OZ010738.1, from coordinate 183,152,886 downwards.
CAACTCCTTTTCTATTGGCCAATTCTGGTCTTTCTGAATTAATGGTTCCGCCTCGTTGCTCTGCTCTCACACTGTAATGGTTCGATTTTGTTTAGTTTCAGCAGCATTCCACTGATGTAATTTCGACCATATTAAACCTACTTGACTCAAGAACTTAAACCCAATAGTTCTGCACGCCACTAAATACATCGCCGGAAACAACTTAAATCACTGTGCTATTCGTGATAACATAATTCAAACCGTTGTTTTTATACGTCATTATATCTCATTTGTTTTTGTAAATTAAAAAACCAGTGGAGTTGTAACTGCGGGTAACACAATATTATAATGTACGAGTATGTTGTCATCGGAATTTCGTGATTGGCGCAAAAATTATTGATTTATTCTCAAATCGAAAAGAGAACTTACGCATTCAGAGAATAAAACAAATTTACAACACACAACCATACCATATATGTACGTATGTCAATTATTGTGGCAATATACTAAAATACTATATAAAATTTACTCTCTAATCTCTTTCTAATGTTATACAACTGTACGTAAAGAGTGTAAGATTTACGGAGTATACGCAATTCGTAGTAAATATTTGTTGTTTTTATGCGTATTTATTTAGTATAAGACGTGATTTAAACGACTTAGTAGTGTAAGTGCATAAGTTTGAGGAATACTTTTGAGGTAAGGCTGCATAAAATACTAATAATGTTCAATATATGTACATAGTTGTAAATTTTAAAACCGAAAGCGATAGCTGCTAAGTCAAAATCGTTGTATATGTAAAGCAATTTTTCAAACATTTGTTATCAACCATGCTTACTCGACTGTCCGCGGACATATTATATAAATTACTCTCAATTTAGACATGCGCTCTAAAATATCTATCTATGATTTTATCACTATGTTAAGTTTCTACTAATATAATTTGTTAAGCATAAAACAAATATATATGTGCTAGTAACATTCAAAGCAATATGCTTTCTCATATAATAAAAACTTAACGAAGGTGGTGTATTCTTCGTTTAAATAATTAAAATTAAACGAAATACGTTACGTAAAATAAATTATCTTTACGTATGCGTAGACAACATAAGTTCACTTACTATATTTTTTATATAGGCAAAGTGGTAATTCGTTCCAAATTCCTTCCCTACAAATCATAGCCAATAAAATTGAACTACATCTTACTAATAACCCAACCCTCAGTGATAATAAAGTGCTATTTTCTAACTGAGATGGTGTCAGTATCGTAGTTATATTGCTCTTGTAAGAAATTTCACAGGCAACGAGAAACATATCGACGATTTGTTAAAATTAATTGTTGGAGTAGTGATTAACTATTTTAAAATATTTTTAAGGTTTCGAGTTTCGAATTAATACATCAATGGAATATTCGGTAAGTAAAGTATTAAGCATACAAAATATTTATTTTGAGAAATATAATTTTTACTTTAAGAATGATTTGCCACCCTGTTATGAAGAGGTCGTGAATGCACCATGTCCATCAGCACCGTTGGAAGCCGACTCATTATTACTTGGGGCATCTGCATCAACAGCAACAGCCGATTCATCTAGTGCTCCCAAACCTACAATGACGCGCTATCCAAATTTTAATGTTAAGTCGGATGTCAGAGCCATTTACGATGCATTACAATGTTGTTCATACCACTTGATTATATCAATATTATGCCGTAGAACATATGACCAGAGAATGGTAGGATTTTATATATATTTATAGTTTCTGGATTAAATTTTTATGGGGTCTCATTTTAGGAAATATCTAAAATATATTCAGAACTCATCGGACGTAGTCTTGTCAACGATATAAGTTTTAAATCCATGTCTGATTTACAATTATTATTCGTTGGACTTACACAGCCATATTATGAATTTTTTGCAAATTGCATAGAAAGTTCTGAAAAATTGGCATGGGTTCCATACATTATGTTAACAATGACAAACGACGAGATTAATAAGATTAAAAATCTATTTAGACAAAGTAAGTAAATTCAATTGGTTTCAATATTGTGAATTAATATACATGTTTCTGATGTATAGAGTATTCTGAGGATTTAATAAAATATATTGAACGTTTTATTGAGGCGAGAACTCATACAAATCAACAGAATGACACATATGTTTTGAAACCACTGCTCACCATCTTGGAAGCTCGTCGCAATGAATCCGAAATCGTTTCGTTGGACGAGGTGAGTTGTGATGCCGAACGCATTGCCAATATAAAACCGAAATCATTTTTTGGCGCCAAAAAAGACGAAAAGGAATATTTAAAGGAGTTTCTATTCTTTAAAAGTTTTTCTCATATACGAGCTGTATTTGACCTGGTTCTCAAAAAATACAATCTGCCGTTCATGAACATTATCAAGCATAGTGGATTTTCGTATGGCTATGGAATATTAACTGTAATTGTTAAATATGCGCTTAATAAATCATACTACTTTGCACACTTATTGAACATATATAATTGTCAACTAGACTCCAATCACCATTTACTAATTCACGTAGTATTGAGAAGATCCGAGATCGATTTAGCCGACGTAAAAGCTGAATATCAAAAATTGTATGAAAAATCGCTTCAAAATATGATACTTAAAACAACATCAAATGATTTTAAACAAGCCATATATATAATGATGGATGAGCCATTTTCATCATAACGGCTATTTAGCACATGTGTTGTACTTCTAAATAATTATTTACAGCTTTAATCAAATATTTAATATTGTAGCAGATAATTTAAATAAATATGTGTTTAAATAATTGAAATTGTTTTATTTGGAACAAAATATAAATCATTTTATATAAAAGCATTACTAATAGGAAGTATCAAGACACAGTCTCGCTACATTTCCATCTACACGAAAACAACCACTTCAGATCAAAATAGTTGAACAAAAATGAGTCTTCACATCGACACTTTTAAAATTGATTCACGATCGTTTGCCGATATATGCGTGAAAAACTAATCACATTTCCACTTTTACAATATCGGTTTTGTGATGCACTAGCAATATACATACGAGTATACCATACACAATTTGTTTTCTTATCTCAATTTTTCCATTTCCACAATATTTAAGAAGCTCACATATACCATAATATGACATGAGATATTATTTCCCCAACCCAAACATTGTTTTGAATCATGATTCGTTTTCATTCAGTAGTCGATACACTTTAAGAACATTGTAGACATTTGATTCTCATATAATATGAAGTTGGTAACTATCGTAGAATGTTAGAACGTAAAGTATACAAGTTTCAGTGATTGTTACAGTGAAGTTTGCTACAATTGAAATAGAAACAATTGTTATAAATAAGTGTAACATTATTATTTATTATTGAAAAGATCGTCGTGAAGTTCGTTATTCAAAATATTGAAACATAAATTAGTTGAAACGTCTGAATTTTATATTAACCATGTAATTAAAAAGATAACTATCCCTAATATAAAAATCACAATGAAAATAATGGCATTTACTTTTAAACAAAAAATATAATCTTGTTTTATATCGCGATATTCAACAGTTTGATTTGTTGTACTTTGAGATTCTCGCAACAATTCTCTTAGTTGCTGTATTGATATTGTGGTAGTACATTGTGTCTCACTTGATACTTGGACGAGTGGTAAATTTTTCGTAGCTGGTGATGAATATAAATTGCTCGTTAGTATTTCATTATACGATGGTGGTAGCTAAAATTTATATATTAATATAATTTTATTTATAATTTTTAATTTTTCAAAAATCTTACATCATCCATTTTGACAGTTCGTTATTTTATACTATTTTGTGTATCAAACAGTGAATTCATTGATACTACTAAGTATGTATTATAAAATAACATACGTATAAACATAAAAAAAATAATGTATTCTCTTGAAAGGTCGGAGAGAGAGAGAGAGCAAGAGAGATTATTTTGAGTTTACAATTATATTGATATAAAATAATTTGTTAGCAGCATCGTTGTTTAAATTGTTTTAATTCGTATGCTGGTTTGTTTCGAAATAATAACGCAAATTAAAATAAATGTGTGGTGTACAAGGAGTATCACTTCTTTCACGTAAGAGTTATTGTTACCACATCCTAAACATTGTATTGAATAATCATTTATTTTCATTCAGTAGTCTGTCTCTATCTTTGCAATCTGGTTTGGGGTTCAAGGCACGTCCAACTCTTTGTTCGCTTATTTACGTCACACATTACACCATAACATAGCCAAATCGAGGACGTACAGCTATAGGTTCAATATATGTAGAGCCATCAGCACATTGCATGGCTCCATGCCAGCCCAACACAAAGCCAACTCACAAAGAACGTTATGGATATTTGATATTTATTAATATAAAGTTATCAACTATAGTAGAACGTTAAAACGTATTAATTTTCAAGTTTTCACAATTCTTTCACGAATTTTCCAACTAATTTGTGTTTCTACTGTTTTATGATATTATTTGTTTGAACGACTAAATTTTTGCCATCTAAAGACTAGTTAATGTACTACAATTATGTGGTCGTTGAATAAGGTAAATTAATAAGTTGTGCAACAAACATGTGATACTTAACCTCAATATTGTATTCAACTGAATAAAACAAACGAATTCAAAAATCTACTATATATTTATATAAATAAAATTTATAGTTAAGTTTGCCACAATCGAAATACATACAATTTTTATAAATAAGAGTAACTGTATTATTTATTTTTAAAATAATCGTCGTTAAGTTCATATGCGTATCACCATTATCAAGATAATTATCAATACTATAAAAACCACAGTGAAAAAAATTTTCAAACAAAAAGCACAGTTTGCGAGATTGTTGCGAGAATCTGAAAGTACAACAGTTTGATTTGTTCTACTTTCAGATTCTCGCAACAATTCTCTTAGTTGCTGTATTGATAGTGTGGTAGTACATTGTATCTCACTTGGTACTTGGACGGGCGATAAATATTGTTTTGCTGGTGATGGCGGTAAATTGCCTGTGACTACTTCCTTATACGACGGTGGTGGCTAAAAATTGTAAATTATTATTAATTATTAAAATTTGTAAGTTTTAAAAAAGCTTACATCATCCATTTTGACAGTTTATTATTTTATACTTATTTGTGTATCGTAAAGTGAGTTTATTCATACTACTAAATGTTTATTTTAACATTACAGTTAAATACGCATAAACATAAACAAAATAATGTATTCTCTTAAAGAGCCGAAGAGAGAGAGATTAATTTGTGTTTACAACATATTATATAGATGGTATTACCCAATTGGAAAGTACTAACATAATAGTACATAGCAGCGCTGTTCAAATTCAAGGGCTGGTTTGTTTTCACGAGTTCATAAAAAGACATCTTTTGTGACTGGCAACGGTCCAGATCTTAATCAATCTATTCGAATGGTATAGATCTGTTCACATTGAATAATATCTGACAGCGAACATTCATTGATAGTATAAATGCATTATAATCATATACCTATGTTGAACACATCGTTAACCACAATAGTGTTCGTTTAACTATACGGTTATACAAAAATACTGGATACAGATGTCTAACTGGCAAACAGTATGAGACACTCGGTGATATACTAAATTAAAGTTCACTTAGGGGACATTTTTCTGTCTAACTCTTTCGAACTAATCGTGTTTCCACATTTTTGTGATATTTTGTTCTAACAATACCCTATACGATGCTCTCTAATTTTGATAGTACTTAGACTCGCCCAATTTTAGCCTCACACATACCACAACATAACTCAAGAGATTGGTTGTTTACTCCATTATTATTTTTTGAATCATAAATCTTTATGTTCATACAGTAATCGATTCACCTTAAGACAATTGGAAATGACGAACATACATGATTTGCTGAGATACATGTGTTCAGATCTCCATAAAGGGGGAAAATTATATTTAAGCTAAATTGTTGATAATTGAACGCAATTAAACTACTAAATAGTTTAAATTGGGATCGTTTGACGTCGTCGAACGAGCTAATTATAGTTCTGATTCATTGTTTTATGAGAAAATATACGAATTGTTATGAAATAGTTTCTTAAGTGGTCTGAATCTTTGAAATTAAGTTACGCTTTACAAGAATTCCACTATATAAATTTTTGACAAAGATCATATCGAAGCATGTGGTAATAGTCGATTTATCGTTTCTACAATCTCCGCGGTGAATTAGGTTAGATACTCTGATAGAAGCTTCCCTCCAGAGCTTGATAAGGCATTCCAAACATAGACTATTACATGTACGGTCAAAAGTAGTCCAAAAGTGAAAGTCATAATGAAAACCTCATTGTTTGAATAGTTAAACTGATTGATATAGATGCCTAAAATAATCTCTGAACGAACGACACTTAATCACTCATCAAAACATTTCAGACCTCAAAAGTTTCAGCCCCAGTTGATCACCCTGTAACAGTGACAGCAGCCAACTTGTCCAATCCTTTAATGAAACCATATTATAAATTTAACGCCAAATTTGTGGCCAGAACGATTAAGGATGCATTATAATTCCATCTGAATAACGACACAACTATATTTAAGAAGAAGTGAGGTGAGAATGGTAAGCGCATTTAATTTGAGAAACTAGTCTAGAGTTAAACGTCTCACATGGACATTCTTTTTGTCAAATCCCTACTATTGCTTTCGATGGTTCAAAATGATTCGAAATGGAAGCTGTATGAAATGGGAAATATGAACAACATTTAGCAGACTTCGGCCGTAACTTTATCGATGATATTAGTTTTCGGTTCACATCTAATTTATAATTGATACATATTGGATCAACATATCTTGTTCTCAGTTGGCAAACGATGATATTGGCCAATTGAAGAAATGTTGGCAAAAAAACACGAAAAAGTCGTGTTCGAATCCAACTGGATGCAATGCATATCAATAAAAGTGGTTAATTGTAGTTTATAAAAATGTATATTTCGCATACTTGTACTTACATATCCGTTATATATATTTTCCCATGTCAGGATTTTCTTTCTTCATCTCTTTATAGATCCGCAATAGTTGTTCTGTCGCCTTGGGATCGTTTTTTATTCGATTCCAATCAAGTTTTAGAAATGTGTATTGGGGCGGTGACTCCATGTAAATGGTTGTATTTTTATTTTTTTTTCGATTCGGTACCAACACAATTACCAAAATCAAACTGATGAACCAAATAACCCATACAACGGATTTTATAATGTCCAAGTGTTTCCATTTTGCTCGTGTTACATTAGATGAAACTACTGGATACGATGGCTCTTGTAATAATGTTGAAGTTTGTTCGGGAATTGGTGGTGAGTAGTATACTGTGGTGAAATTATTACTTCAGATTGGGATGTTGTCAGATCATTAAAGTTTCGTGGTGTCTCTGTAATACTGATCACTTCTTCGTATGATGGTGGTGAATCGTCGAAATTTATTGGTCTTAATTGAAGATGTGTTGCTTCCTCGTATGATGGTAGTAACTTATATAGAAATAAATAAAGTTTGGTAGCCAATCACATAGTTTGAAAATGAATCACATTTTTTGTAAACTACAATACTTACATCCTCCATTTTAAGATGTTTAAGGATTATTTGATCTAAAATTAACAAAAAATATAACAAAACTAAACATACGAGCAAAACTCGAACATAAAAGTTAGCAAGCTCGATCATTGCGAATGCGCGCATTCACACATTCTCTTGGAGATTGAAATTAGTAAAACAATTTATTTGAAAATTTATTGGTACAGATGAACATCGCACAGATGATTTTTCTAACTTATATTAAACTTTCGAAGGCATGATCATGAATTGGAATCAAAATCCTAAGATTCCTACTAAGATTCAAAACAGTTACCATCCACAGCACATGTGCTAACATGTTAGCACATGTGCTGTGGATGGTTGTCTACAAATCTGTAGTTTTCTGATAGATGTAGCTTCGTAGATTCAACAATTCAGACTCCCTTACTTTATCTCTTAAGGATTGTATTATAGTTGTGCTTATTTCAAAGCTGAAGCATTTTAGTGAAGGTTCAATTGGTTGCCCCCATTTTCGAATTGTTTCGTGGAAATCCAATACTTAATCATGATATTTAATTGCAATACCAAATAAATTTATATACTCACCGTTTGAATCATCTGAATCACATTCCTAACACTACAGTACAAAATATTTATGAGTTGAAAAAATTTCTATTCTCATTGAGAATGCCCATACTAGATAGACAACACGTTGATGAATTTAATTTGTTCTGAAATTGGAATGTACTAATTGAGGAAACGTCAAAAAACTGCATTCAGAATTGGAGCTTAGTGAAATCTTGGTAGTGAATTTATTAAAACTTCTGGCAGCGAACTTAAAAAACTATTTCACTTTTATTGGAATAGTTCATATATTTATACTTAAATTAAGTTACGATTCTTAAAGCTTGAAATAAGCAGGAACTAGATGTGTTCAAATCTTATAAATTGTTTGTTATAAACAGTAAATTATTAAGGTAAGAATACCTATACCGCCAATAATTAAGATAACACAAACAATATTAGAACAGATTTGTTGTATTTTTGTTGGATATGTCAGTTGTTGTGTCAACACTATTGTTTGTTGTGGTGCTTGGGGTATTGTCCCGATGACATATGGTTGTGACATTGAAATACCCGTTGCTGCTTCATACGACGGTGGTAGCTGTGTCAGAGAAATAGATTAAATTATTTTTTTCAAAATTTTGAATTCTCTTTTCTTAATACTCACATCATCCATTTTGACAGTTCACTATTTACTAATTAATACAATTTAATTATGTAGTAGTTTTAAACATGCGGTGAATAAGTGGGAGTTCAAACATTTCATGTAAAACTATAACTAACCCACACAAGAATAAAGTGAAAACTGTTGTCGTTGTGTATACGATCTGTCAAAAACTCTCGTCGAAGCAGGGAGAAATGAGCAATTTATGATCACTTCAATTTCCCCTAGTTTTGTAGAAAAAACAATTCATTCGTCAACAATAAATTTTTTTTAATTGATGTTGAGATTGTTGTTAAACGGGGATCTCCCTGCTCATTAAACTCAAATTCAACAATCTTCATGGTGGTCTAACTTCTTTAATGCACAATCATCAAAGCACGTCTTAAATAATTCAATAAGAACTGAGAGCTTTATTGGTCCAAGCCACACGAGGTAAGGTGCGCAATGCCCAGAAACAGTAGTTGACTCAAACACAGTAAAAAGAGCTTGGATCGCCCGCAATGACAGACAACAGTATACCTACAACGATGAATTGATAATAAAATCCGATTCATTAAGTAGGTTACATAGCGTAAAGATTACCTCTTCGCAATTTATTTTGGATTAATTTTTTAATTCATTAATTCAGTTGGTACTTTTATTTACTGCATTTTCTATTACCTGTGCGATGATTTCGGCACGAATGTTTACTTTGGGAACTCATCAATGGTTTGAGGGATTTCAAAAACCCCACAAATGCCGCCTCTCGTTGACATCAGACTGCCAAGGAATTTTCGTTACAGAAAGTGCATTATTTTTTTGCAATATTCTTTGTCTTAATTGCGCTTTATACGGAAACAAAAACAAATCATCACTCAAAATGCGCCACAAAATGGTACCAGTAACACCAAAATGCTGAGCGCGTGGACGATACGACACTTTTGGGATCGTCTCGGTTGTTGATGACGTCACGGTTAAAATTGAACTGAATTAACAAAAACATGTCTAATCAAGTCAATCGGTTGACAAATGTTAAAGTTATTCAATGTATACATGCAAAACTGGTTTTTAACTTTCGAGGGAAGAACTATATATTTAACAGAGCCATCTGTAGGAGTAACGGTCTCTTTCATCTCGTTATTCACTATTTGTTCAAATTTTGACTGTTTATCAACCACTTTTAAACCTCGTTAAGTAACTGCTGGCTTTGAAATTTGTAAGCAGCAACGTACTAACGCGTGAAACTTAAACTCGCGGTTGACAGTGTTTTTGGAGCACACAATCACTTTATTTACAAAGAAAATAATTTTATAAAACGTTTTGGTATTATACTCGTATATGACCTAATAACTATATTGTCATGTTTTATATGAGGCCAATCGTTCGGTCCTCTGGCTACTCACTCTCGCAATCATCACAATTATGAAGATAAAAAATCCCAAACTAAAGATGGTTATAAAAAGACAAAAACATGTCTTATTATCGTTATCATGAGACTGTTGACGGCGAACGGGACTCGTCTGTGACACTGATCGGCCATTCCGATAAACAATTGGTGGTAAATTCAGTCGTGGTGCCGATGAAGTCGATGGTGCCGATGATGTTGATGGTGGCAGTAACGGTCCGATCGAAGACAGTACCAATTCATCGTTTGATGGTGGCGCCGATGATTTGTCAAATTGTGGTGCACTACGAAAAAATTTATTTGTTGGTGGCACGTACGTGCTTGTTGCAGCTTCGTATGTTGGTGGGGGCGTATTTATCTATATAGTAGAAAGAAAAAAAAAATATTTAAAAGTTTGTATCAAATTAGACCTCTTTATGTATCACTTACATCGCCCATTTTCAATGTGTAAAATTGTAGTGTAGACGATATACAACTTTAATCGGTCACGGAATCGTAATTTATGCTTAAAAACTGTTACACACTATATGTTGCACGAAATTTCGTGGTATTGGGCGAACTTATACTAAAATTGAGAGTCCACACAAACAACGTAATTCAATGATATCATATGTAAACAGTTCGCGGTTGGGATTGGTTTTATTCTCTGTGTCAGCGCATCACAACCTTGAGCAATATATGACATGTACTTTGCGTTTGTAATTCTTGAATTCCGAGTGATTACGAAAATTAATTGTTTGAGTTTGTCGTGAGTTGTTTTATATAGCAACTGGTTGGGAAAAAATAGGTTGAACTGGTCTGCAACACACAACATCTCATCAAGAGAGAAGATATTACTTATGTTGTTGTCTTTGACTTAGCATTCGTTTCTCTTTGAAATTTGTATTGAAAGACTATAAATATGAATTGTATTGTATTGTATTGTATCACTTTGTTCACCGTGAAAATCATGTCAAAAATGTATGTACTCCAATTTTCTATGTCAATTATAATTTCAAGTATTGTAATCTCCTGCTCATTTAAGTCGTTTTATAGAAAGTTAGTTCATTTTATTGAAATAACGATTTTCGTAGCTATCAAACGAACTATGTTTTGCCTTCATACTACCAGCTCCTGCCACCTTAACTAAAATATACACTATAACGATTAAAACTATGAGCGCTGTCACAACAGATTGACAGGTTTTGTTTTCGCTGTTTGATTGCTGGCGTCGCAAAACATTTGTTTGTGGTGTTGCTGAATAGACGTGCGATGTGTATACTGGTTGTGGTTGTTGTGTTGTTCGTGATGAATGCGGCGCCATTGGTGTTGGATGATACGGTGCTGATATGATCGCGTCTGGAGATGTTGTTGTGACGTCTGGCGATGCCGATGGTGGTGTGGTTCGAAAATATGGATTTGTTCGAGATTGTGGTGCGGAAATACCCATTGCAGATTCATATGAGGGTGGAGGTGTATGCAACTTAATTTAAAACTTATATTAATTAGTGTTCGATTTAAGATTTAGCAAGTATGTATATACTTACGTCACTCATTTTTGTTTTGTTTATTATAATAGTTTAACAATTAATTTATACTCTGTAACCTTATTGTAAACAACGACGCTCATTTATATATGGTTATAAGACGCACAGCGAACAAACCAAAACTAAAATTACTTTTGAGAATATTGTTTTAAACAATAAAATGTATAAATTCTCAGTATTTGACAGTGTTCAGCACACAAACACTATTACACATAGACATTCTTTTCAAAAATATTATCACGTCCAATCTTATATAGTTATATGTTCCATATTTCAATTCGATGTAACGGATATACAATTTTAGAATCCATTTTTAATTTATAATTCCATCCGGTAGTAACAAGTATTTCTGCTGCAACCAACAAAAAAATATCGATGGATATTTTTATCTATAGTTTGAGCAGAGCTGCATCACTGTGTACATATTTACGTTAAATATACATGCACAAACGTTGTGCGATATGTATCTTGACCCTAACATTATTATTTCGGAGAGAACAACGATAAGAAAATATTTGACGGTTTCTTTATTAATAATCGACTGGTATGTCAAAATAATGTTTATAATTTCTATTCATTTAATTTGAGCAGAATTTTATAATGAAGTGTGTAACAACTTCTGTATATATTATCCACATAAATTATGTCCACTAGAGCTGGTTGTCGGGATTGGATGTACATATATTTATCTCTGGTGTTGGTATGCTTGTTGAATAAACAGGTGTTGATATGTCTACATCGTCATACAGTGGCACATATTGTAGGGCAGATGGCAGTTTGTTTTTGTAAAATGTATTGGTTTTGTTTGATGCAGTTCTGTAGCCATGGTATAACGGCGGTGGCGTTTTCAACTACAATTTGTAATAATATGAAACAAATGAGGTTATTGTGATGCTTCAAGTAGTGTAACCACTATCTCATCTATACTTTATTAATTTTGCTACTCGTAGAGGCCAAAAACAAGACATTGTCGTTGTGAGTCTGTTTGATCTCTCACTTATCATTTATTGGACGGAACATAGATGCAGAATGGTAAGCTTCGATGAACTGGTTAATTATGGATATCATGACGAGCGAATATTGAGGCCATAAGACGTCAGTGAATAGTTCTTAATTATCTTGACAACTTGAGAATAGTTGATAATTTTTATTTTTTTCGTTAAGTTTTATTTGGATGCAGGGCGGACTTTTAGACTGTCCTAGCTCCTTGTAACTGTCAGAGCTCCTGCACCCAACACGCGATCCTTCAAGTAAAGGTTGATAGCTGCGTTAATGTTGTGCATTATATATTTCAACGGAAACTGAAAACCGAACAACGAATTCCTCTTCTTAGATGTTCGATGAATAAATTCGCGCTTTGCATCTTCAGTTCGAGGTTTCGGCAGCTTCACCGTAAACCTATGCGCATTAATCATTCCTCGTGTTACCCGCCCTGGCGTAACTAAGGGTGGTATTCTCTCCTTTCAATTTGAAGTTCCATGTTACATTTTATGTCAAAACGAAGAGGCAACCGGGGATGGACTATGCCAAAATGGTTAATATATGTCGTATCAATGTCAAACTTGGACCCGGTCCTAAGGTTTGTAAAGTATGTGGATAAGATATAGATCAAGATGACTTCTTTTCAATAGTTTTGACAGAAACTAACATTCTCTTACACCATATATCCAAGTTTACAATTCAGTATAAGCATTAGAGCTACGTCTCACGTCTTCGCCGGTCTGTTAACCAGTAAGTCCAATTGTTTAAGCTTCACTCTGTGAGTTCTTTGTATAACAAAATATTCGGTTAGGTTGAGATCTAAGTGGATGATATCAGAGGATATGGTGCAACTCAACCGCAGGAACTCATAAGGAACGAAATGTATTTGGAATCAATATCCGATTTATTTTCGATTTAACATGTCAAAAAAAGTTGAACAAAGAAAAGGTTGGACACAGCTGCACTGACTTCGAATAGACTTTAAATATTTTATTTTGTTTACATTTGATCCATGAAGAGAGTATAACTATATACAGATCTAATTAATTATCTCAAGTTAGTAAATCCCGCGACTCGAATGTACCAATAAGTAAACATCAGATTAAATCCAGGCTATACCTAATTATGTTGATCGAAGTGACGTGACGTAGCTCGTGCCACTATCACCATAACAAAAACAAGAAGTCCCAAAGCTATTAGGATTACAGTAACACATGCACATGTTTTATTATCATTGTCGCGAGAATGTTGGCGCCATACCACATTGGTATGAATACTTGGCCGACTTGGTGAACTAACAGTTGGAGCAGTTCGATAATACGATCGTTGTGCGATTGGTGTCGCAATATGCGTGATTCCTAAAGATGACGGCGTTGTAGATGTATGACTTACCAATACGAAAACTTCTTGGGTGGATGGTGTTAAAATACCTGTCGCTGATTCATATGAGGGTGGTGGCGTATTCAACTACATATATTTAAAAGTTTAGATATATGATTTAGATCGTTGTTAAGTTTTTATCACTTACATAACTCATTTTTCAAGCCATATACTGACAGCAGCTGTATATACCCGATGTACACAAGAAAACTGATTTTTGGGAGAAAATTGTTTTGGAAAATGATTTGTTTGGGAGAAAACGATTGCAATGTATTGAACTGTGTTTTTTTCTATTAAAGCGATATACATGTGAGAGTGTGGTGTACGTGAACCCAGTATACACTTTAAGAACTAATTGGGGTTCCATATACGGATGGAGACTATATAGCACACAACAAACGTGCCAAAAAAGATTTTAATTATTAAAATTTTTATTTTTTATTGAAGGCCATCGATCGAATTGTGTATTATTAGCCCGTGTGACATGGGTGTTTCATTTTCATGCACAACACCGTGATTTGAATATCGATCTAACTGATTTGATCGGACATTATTATAGAACGCACTCATATTATTGGTATACCTTGTAAGCAAAATGAATATTAACATTACATATCTTGGTAAACACCACTGTTTTTAACATAAGTGCCCCGCATCGTTTGAATTAATCGCGAATTTATATGTATATTGCATAGCCTAAAATTTGATCACGTTTGCTCGTAACTCCATACATGGTACTAATAGTAGTACAATATATAGACTACGTATAAGGTTTGCAATATAATGACCAACCATGCTGGACGTTTCCAAATTTCCGGTTATTTCGAGATAACACAAAGGGCATTGTTAGAGTGTTGCAAAGTCTCTGCATCCACTCTGAAAACAAGAGTCTGTGATCTAACGAGCATTGCACTAAAATGATGAAAAACTTCGTTCTGAGCTCCCATATTTTCTCTTTGCACACGAACATATGTATATATACTCACAATGCGCCGAAATAATCAGGGATTTTGGGGTATCGCAACATTAACTTTCAAACTTAGTGTTAGTTGATTGTTTACTTATATGATTTGTGCGTTTGCTGCTTCTGATATAAATCAAAATGGTTGATGTAAGTTAAATTTAATATTATAATTTGCATTCAAATAATGATTTGTACATGCGTACAGGTATATAATACACCACCGCCAACATATGAAGAATCAATAGGGATATCGCCCCCGCACTACAACCAACTTTGTTTGTCAGAATTTGCGCCATCACTAGAGTCATCAATAACAGCACCTTATACAGTAAATGATAGTACTACAACGCCTATGCTGCCACCAATAAGCCAATCAGTACTACAAATACCATCGGCCGATATATATATACCTGAGTACGGCACTGTTTATCCAGATAGTACGGCACAGAATAGTGAAAAATCAGCAACCAAGACTTTTTGTTACATTATATTGTATGTTTTAATAGGCGCTCTCGTTATTTTTAAATTAATTTCGAAATATTCTAAAAAGGCGCCAAAACAAAATTTTCCACCCTAAGAGTAATTAAGAATTCACGAATCATAGAAATATATTTTGTAATTAAATAAAATTTAAATTTAGTATTTGTTGTGATTTGGAGATGCTTGTAACGAGATCGAAACAGAATTTATTTTCCAACGAAGTTGGCCTTACTAAGTCATAGACAAGGTGCAATTCTTCGGTCTCATCTTCGACACTGAGCTCAGAAAGCCATACATTTTTTTGAGAGGAGAAAAATGCATTAAACACTGTGTGTGGGACTCGCACCCTCGAAATACCATCCTCATATCAGACATTAGTCCATTCCGGAACTACTTATAAGTTTTATGTTTCGATCAGAACGTATTTTGGGTAGTTAGAACCGAATTTTTCTCTACTTCAACCCTTTTTCCTGTTACTGCAAGTACTATATATGCACGGCCCGTTCTCCATGTTTACTCTCTGTGTTTTTTTCACGGATTACAACTGTCCATCTATTTCCTACCAGCATACTACGACATATTCGCTTGCTGTTCGTTTAGTTTCTTTTACCATTAGATCAATTAGGATCACTCCGACAATGGCCAGAACCAGCATTGGAAGGTGGCCAGTTTTTCCCTGTACTTCTTAATTTTTAGTGTGTCCGCTCACATTTTGTACTAACTGAAGATCGATCTCGTCGGTTACTAACTGAAGGATTCAGTTAGTCCCCGACAGCAACGATCTCCATTTTCCGGTCGTTGAACCTGCGACATTTCCCATTTGATTACATAATAAAAGGTGGCTTTATCTGCTTTTCCGAGGAGTGTGCACTTTGCTGGTCAAAATTAAGCTTGGTATCCAGGCGCATCTCTAGGTATTTGATTTATTTCCTCGTTTCATTCAAAGGCATTTTGTATACCTCATAACAAACAAAGAAGTAGAGTTTAATTTGCTCTGCACCTTTGTCTTTTTGTCTTAAAACAGACTGAAGTCTTCGAGAACCAATTTTTGCATAATCTGATGAAAGACATAGTGATATTCATTGATTTATCAGAAGTATACGAGGTACTGTAAATGTGTATGGCTAATCTTTTGGAATACATACTCAAACTTTAGATCCAGTTTTATGTTTGATAAAGGAAACTAACTGAATAGTTTTAACTTACATTTTCATTTCGTTTCGTTTATCTGGAAAAGGTAAGATACCTTAAAACTCTCTCAATTAAAGAGACATCACAATTATTTCTCAGTACTCTGCGCCCTAAGACATCTTTTAAAAACGTGTCTTTCATTGACGGACGTTTCAATGCACTAAAATGAAGAATCGTGTGTCTTATAAACTATTAACTCTCATATACATTCTCTCTCCACACACACACACGAATAATCGCGAATTTTTTGGGTATCACCACAAATCGCAACTCTGTTTTCAAATTTAATAGTTTGTTATTGACTGTCGACGTCTTTGTTATTATAAAGTTTTAAGCACAAAATGGTGGACGTAAGTAATAACAAATTAAGCTTCAAATTGTATATATTAACACGCTCATTTGTAGTTACATACGCCACCACCATCATATGAAACAGCAACCGAACGCCAAAACTTTGTTACGGATGTAGCAGCATCCGTTGACGAAAATTGGTCACCAGATTATAGCAGCAATGATACTACTCCCATACTACCACCATCATTGCAATATCGGGAACCGCTGCCGACACCACAATATCCACCTGCCTATCGACCAACCGTGTATCCCGTCATCCTACTAAATAATGCAGTGAATGAACGACAGCAATCGTTTGCTAGGACCGCATGTTACATATTTTTGTATTTTTGTTTAATAGGTGTGATCGTATTGGTAGCACTAACCTTGAAGGGTACCAACAGCATTACAGTGCCTAAATATGAACTATCACAGTACAGTGATGAAGAGTTAACCTTAACCGACTTAAAACAACGATGATGTTGGAAATACATAGTTTCTGGTGTTTGTCTGTGTGTGTGTATGTGTGTCTATATGAACAGTGGGGCGGCTAATGTAAACAGTGAAATAAATTTTCTTAGGTATGAAAAATCTAATTTTAGTTTGTAACTGTGTATGTTTTGTATACTTTTGGAAATGTGTGTCGAGAGCACATATAATATTATAGTATAGTATAAGCCATATCGAAATAGTCAAAATGGTTGATGTAAGTGTTTATATAGCAAAAAAATTATATTTCATGTGTTTCGACTGCTATCATTTATATCCTATACACGTATTTAGTTAAATACAAGAACATCAGCGAGGAGTTCTATATATTTTCCAGCACTCGAATCATTAAGCCCCCCACAATCCAATACGGGAAGTAAAACATGTCTATGGCTTTGCATTACACTCATAACGTTTGTATTTATGATTATGGCGTTTATTGTTATTGCTAAAACTACTCAGAGACGTGTCATGCACAGGTGAGAACTCATATTGAGCATATATACATTTCACTTGAAAACATTGCATTTACAGTGACACAATCATACAAGTTGATGAAGTTAAAGCGTGGAAGAAACGAATTGAGAATGTATTCAACGCTTTGGGCAGTTTGTAATGTAGCTGAGTATAGTTGATTTGTAACTGTTCGGAAATAAATATTTATTTTTTTAACTAAGCCACTTTTATAATTCATGTCCAAAACTTGATCCGATCCGATCAAATACTTGATCTTTAACTTAAACTAACACTTACATATGTGTGTGTATACACAATCTTATACGATGAGTATGAGTTGAATTATTTTACTTACAAATCTGTTGTTTTTCTCTCAACAAAATGTATATTTAGCCATATTGTATTTGTTGTAGATTTTCCAATTGGTACAAAACACACATCAAAATGGGTGACGTAAGTCAATTTGACAATTAAAATCATATATTTATACACACTTTTCATTTAACATATGCATATATTGTAGTTGAGTAAACCACCGACATCGTTTAGTGTCGCAAATGGCATTTCGACAAGACATCCCGTGTCATCAAGACCGCAACCCTTAATCCAAGCATCGCATACTCTCACATTATCACAGAATTACTATTCAAATGGTACAGATCATCAACACCATTCCAATTATAAAAGTAAATTATGTTTGTGCTGCTGCATAAAACTGATATGCTTCATACTGTTGATAGCCATAATCATTATGGTTGTGTTTGTCGTACTATCTAGTTTTAAGCAGAATCATGCTGCGACATCAGTGTACATCAGGTCGAGCGGGCACAGGTGATCGTATTTTATTAGAGTACTAATTTAGTTTGTTTTGTTTTGTAGTGTACCAAATAATTATACATGATACAGTTTGGATGTCGATGGGCACATGCCAAAATATACTTAATAATTAATAAATTATCTTTTAATTGGTGGCCATTTTCTGTTTTTCGCAAAGTTGGTTTTACTTTGGGTTTACCTTTCCAAACTCTGGTTTTTACATATTTAACACTCCCTCCTTTCCTCCAACCCGTTTCCCTATCTACTGTCTCATTGCAATGGTGGTCAATATAGATGAAAATTAGGCCAAGGAAATCATGGAAATCGGTAAACTTTTTTGTACAGATGGTTGTGATATGGTTTGTGTTGCGCATGTGACAAACTTATGGTCTTGCAACTGTAACCACACATATACAATGCGATAAGCATATAAATTGTTCAATTAATTATAAAATAGATTCTATACTCGTACATAAAACTATATATTAAATCAACAAATTATGTATATTGTATAATGTTTACAGATCAAAATAAAATAAAAATTAATATGATTGATCAAACCACAGCTTCCCCAAAATAACGATACATCCCAGTATTCCGAAAAAAGTTCGACAGGCACAACATGAACCTTCACACGAATCATGATTTGAAAAATATTCAAAACCATCACTGGATGTGTCGTGAAAGTGAACTATATGATGATTGCTACAGTGATGAGATGTTGACGAGTCGCAGGGCACATTGGTTGCTCCATAATCACCCATTTACTACGAAAGAATGTTTATAACTAAAAACAAATACAAAGCATTCACATATATACACCCACATTTCCTCGAGTGATTCATAAAGATAAGAAACTTCTAACTCACGACATTGTTATTAACCAGTATTATGTGGTGTTTCGAAGTTCTTCGGTTCTGCTTTAACCGTTTTCCTTCCTTTGATCTTGCCAATGGTGGACACTTCCACCTGACCGTCCTTACATCGACTTGGCCAACTTGATCGATTTCACTATCAGTGGTTCATTATTTGTGGTTTATCTCTTCACTCCTTCAACCCCTTCAAGTGGTACCCTCATTGTCGTGTACTGGATGCTGCTATCTCACATTGTGAATCGTTTTGCAAGCTCCTCTTTCTGATTTTTTTATCTTTACTCATGCAGGTATACTGGTTCTTCGGCTGCTTACAGTTTTCTAACTCGATCCGACCCAAATCTGCCGCTAGTTCATCTCGTTGCTCTACATTGTAGTTAAGGTACGGTAAGTCCACAAATAATTGAATTTCAGCGCATTCCTTTGTTTTTGACCATCGACTCATGCCAGTGCTAATTCGAACTGCGTCCTGACTTCTACTGCTCTTCTTGGTTGTGCAACAACTCTTCATGTTGTTTTTGTTTGCTGCTGTTGTTGAGCAACAAGTGCTTGCAGCATTGATTAGATCAATCCGTGGATAGGGTTCGTGTAACCGGTTTTCTTTCGGTCGGATCTAACTTTGCTCATTACTTGGTAATCTCAGCACCAATTTTGCTTTCGAGCCGCTTGCTTTGAGTCTATAGTCTCTCGCGCAATAAAATAAGCAACTTGTGATGGGGGCGACGCCACTAGAATCTTCACTACCCTTAACCAATTTAACACTTGATTGGACATCGGTAAGGATTATCGATGTTACCATTCCATTAGCCACTATCAAACTATCCACTAACTCACTACTGCTGCATACATTTCGGTGTAGTATATACTTCGTGATGTTTCCATGTGTCACTGTAGTAGTGTCTACAAATGGTTTTCATTCACTCGCTGTGTTCTCATTAATTTGTTCGTTGTGTAGTGTTATCTCTTTCCTCATCTGATTACTTCTCGGTTCTGAATATATCATCATATCCACACTTGGTGCACTACTTATTAAAAAAATGAGAATCAGCCCGCGAATAAAAGATAGAAAACAACTGTTGTTTTGATTTCATATAATTGTAATAAATTATTTTATCAGACGCATTGGGAATTCCCTGAAAAATACTGTGTTAATACGAATTGAAATGAGAGTATCACAAAAAATATCGTTCTTAAGAAAACTATGTGCTCTCACTTCGTCATTACAAAGTATATACAATACCTTACACATGTATGTGATAGTGTAATGTAATATAGTGTAAATTCCCCCATTTGTTGGAGACTAACTATAAGCTATTTAGTTGAAAACTAACGCTTGTTTAAAATGGACGATTGTGGTGGAACGAGTAGTACAACTGATTTTTGCAGTACCGACAACTCAACCAATTTTTGTAGTACAGAAGCTTCAACAAACTTTTCATGTAATTCATCAACATTGCACTATACTCCTGATACCACTATAACTGACTGGTCAAACAGCACACATCACAATGGTTTTGTTAATACAACGACCGATGAGCCGTTTCGATACAGTAATTCTCGCCAGAGCGATGGCTCAGATGGGCAAACGACATGTGGTCGGATCATGTGCATCTTGTTTTTTTTGTTGTTTTTGGGTGTAGCTGGTACTATTGTATGGTACACTATAACAATTTAGCTTTAAGAACTATTTTATATATAAACAAATTTAAAACAATAAAGAAATAATTTAAAACATTGAGCTTTTGAACTTGGAGAAGATTTTGAACACTCGTTTTTACTTATGTATTGATATATGATTCATGCTTGTCACATTGCTATAAAACCAAACCAAATACTTTACATGTGAAGCCCCCCGATAAAGTCAATTTCAAACTACTGAGAGACAACACAAACAACGTCCAACTAAAGAAAAACCTCAAAAACTTTTTAAAAGCTCCCAACCAAACAAAAATATGAGAAGTGATCCACTGTTTATCGTTGCGGATATTTTTTCCTGTTTTACCCGATACCTATGTAGACATCTAGACAACCTTTCTGAAATAATATATAGTTAAAAACTGTCATGACAGTTAAAAACTATACTATCTATAACTATACTATCCTCGATATAACAATTGAATAAAATTTACCTTTTCGATAAATTGTGCTGCGATAAATACGATCGAATCCGAAAAAACAAAATATTTGCAAAACATTTTGGAACAAGTTTAATACAAAAACAAGGTTATTGTGGACAAACCGAACCCAAATCTTATATTAAGTCTTATATTTAGTCGTACACTAACACTCGTCTGTAATGGAGGAATCGAGTTTTTCTAAATTAACGTTGATCGATTCATGCGACCCAGAACCCCATATCATTGGTGCAGCTAATTGGGATTGTACCAGCAGCACAGATAATTTGGTCACCTACCCGGAAAATGATTTGCAGTGTGTGCAATCTGAACGAGTACACAAAATAAACTGGAGCTGGTGTCGATGTGTATTGATTATTATGATCATTCCAATTTTCGTGATAGTTTGGCACTTAATCTCAGCCCATAAACAAATCAGGTATAGATTATATATGGATATATTTTGGATAAATCAATTCAATTTCGATGTATATTTGTATAGGGACGATACCGAACATCATTTTGTGCTGCACGATATGTCAAAACGAATTAATTAAATTGTACTTCCTCGTATGATGTAGATCGATCTCGCCGTTCCAACTCGTTTGGTATGTGTGTGCATGTGTCGTATATTGCGCAAGAGTATGCGTGCCCCGCATATCGTTAACTATTTATATCGTATACCATACTATCTCCCCGGGTTTGTTAAACATTAACGTGATGATTATATATGCGACGCCTTGAAATCGGGCGACCAACGTGTTATTTTAAATAACATATTTGGACTTATCTTCATATAGTTAAGAAAATAAATTCGTCTGTTTAGTTTTATTTTAAGAGTGTTGTGTTGTGTATATATTAAAGATTGTGTCTAACGTTGATTAAAATATGTATGATGTAATATGTGCGATTAAAGTATATGTATTCACATAAAATATTAATTCAAAACTGTTTGGTTTTTAGAATGATCTGCCGCCATCGTACGAAGAAGCGACTGGTGTTCGATCGTCACCACATCACAAATCACATATAGTACCACCACCATCGACATCCATTACTGCACCGAATACAATACAAACGATAACATGGAGTTCGAATAACGATTCGACTATCAATCATTCGATTGTAACAATAACCGATCATCAAGAAGAAATTATAGTTCCAGAAATTGTAGACGAACCGAAATCCGATGATGCTATGCTGGTATTCAAAGTGATTGTGTTCTTCATCATTGTTGTGATCACGGCGGTGGTAATTGTTAGTTCCTCGAATAAAAATCGAAAAACTGCAATGTAATTTTTTAAGGTAAGTCGAATTCTATGTACTTTGTCACTTATATGTCACTTTTTGAACTTATAATCAAAAGACACACAGATACATAATTATATACTGTTTATTCCTTAAAAATTAATTTCTTATTTATAAAACAGTAGATTCCAAACATAATACCGCATAAAAATGTAACCAAGAGCATAAAACATAGTTTAATTCCCAGCCCTGTTTTTCGCTGATACGGTGGTACTAATCGTCGTGCCCTATCATCACTCTTGTTAGCTTTAGTACAACTTTTCTTACGCACCATAATCTTTTTCGATGCAATTTCTAACGTATTCGGTATTTTAGGAACAGATGGTAATGGTCGTACGGGTACATCCACCTCGTCCATACTTTTATCGGTTCGAATTGATTTTGATGATTCCTGCTCGTATAGATGCGGATAGTCTATCAGATCATCGTATGCTGGTGGATCATCGTATCGAAGGGATATTGCCTGACATACAAATTAAAATATTTAGCAAAATTTGTCGATGATCAGTCTGTAACTATATGGCCTCCATACTTACTATACCATTTTGATACATATTCACTTTTATCTCAAAACTAAATGCTAAAATAGTATAATTATAAATCGAATAGCGATTACAGCTCAATGATGATGACTGCGATGAGCACAGAATAGCTGGAATTTGATATGAAAAATCCCGTCTAAATGATTAAACTAAAATACACCAAAATTCCATTTCCAGATACACATGGTGTGCGTACATTGAACATCGACATGATGTACAACAGCGAGGTACAAAGAAAGCAAATATATAAACTAACAAGTTCTTGCCAATTAATCGAATATTTAGTCAATTTTAGATTTTAAACATGCGCAAGCACCACCACCAACATACGATGAAGCAACTGGAATTGTAACAAATCCCGGTTATTCGATGGGACGATATCATTCGCTCTACGATATGGATAATGAGCCACGAGTTTTGGAGCGACAGGATTCAAGATTTTGGCAAATCTTTATCACAGCATTTATGGCATTTTTTATCTGTGTATTTGTGTTAACAATAATATTAAATATATTAAATATATTTTATTAACGATACACTGCAAAAAATAATCTAAAATAATTATTTTCGACTTTATAAATTTAATAAGA
Source organism: Tipula lateralis (assembly GCA_963932295.1). Lineage (NCBI taxonomy): Eukaryota > Metazoa > Arthropoda > Insecta > Diptera > Tipulidae > Tipula > Tipula lateralis. The sequence continues at coordinate 183,128,709 of OZ010738.1, read as the reverse complement.
TGGCAGCACCTCATTACGACTTTATTTATGGTTTGTGTTCATGATAAAGCGAAGATCAAACCCCAATTTAACATTAGTGTGATAATTAAGCGATTCTATTCTAATTCTGAAATCTCCCCACTGTGTACAAGGCCCAATGCTTCATTCGATGCCGTTCGTTAAATATTGATAGTAAAATTTATAAATGACATGTTTTTCCCTCTGTCACTCAGACACTATCAGCCGAGCGTATGTACACTCAGTTCTGAAATCTGGTTGTTCCTTGAAGCTCAAAATGAAGCTCAAAAAATCCTGTATACTCAAGGCCATCAGTTGATCCTTATACATATATAAATAATTTATACAAATCAATTTCCCGAAAATGTGTACCATTGTGTACGTTTGTATTTAATTAAGTGTTGTCCAATCGCCTTCCATATTTGGCACTGCCTAAAAGGGCTCTGCTTTGTAGGCAAGCGACAATTTTTGCTTCACACCTTCTGTTCCAAAGATCAAGCGGTAGCAAACCCACAGCAATTTCTTAAGCTGCAGTGGAGGTATAGTGTGCATAACTCCTACAATACCCAGTCTATAAAGTTCCCAATCAGTGTTTGTTAAGGTCCTGAAGATGAGACTTTTGCACTTAAATTTCGTGAGACAAGAGTAATATCTATTATTTTCTGCCTTGTGGATGTCATACACATTCAAAAGGATTAGATTTGCAGTTCTACAAAAGCCAAATAGTTCCAGAAGTACAAAGTGGATTTATCGCTTTTCGAGCATATTGTTCGAAATGTGATAAGCGTTGTTCCTCATCAAGATCTTTAGTACGTCTTTGACAAGAACTCAGTGCTCGCGAAAAACAACTTCTCTGAAGCTAACAATTTACTCCCGATCCCGAGGTCTCATCTCGGTTGACCTGTGACTTTGAGCCAGAGAATACTCCAATAGAGAATAAATATTATTTTAATTGAAGAGCTTTTAAACGCTTGTTTACACCCGGATCATCATTAATCCCTATTAATTCCACGTCATCATGATTCCTCTAATGCCACCAGATATAATATCTCTAAAGAAGCGGATCGCACTTCTAGTCAGGTAGGTTATCGGCACGGTATGGTTGACACCTTAACTAGTTGCCTAGTGGTCACCATGACGAGGTACCACAATCATATTGAGGAAGCTGTAAGATACGGAGCTAAGAGCAAGTGGCAACTTGATTCTCCCAGACAGCTTCACACCTGATCACAATAACATAATGGCTGCATCACACAAGATTCCACATAATCTAACCAATCGGTGACAACTGTCGATCAAGTGAACTATCCAAAAATTGTAGTGGCAGTTCAATATCATGTAATAAGACAACAAACAATGTTTTATTGATAAGTTTTACATTTACAGTGCGTTAAAAAAATATATTAGAAAATATAAGACATACACTAAGTCGTACATATATTGTCTCTGTAAGTTTAATTATTCGATCTAGTCTCACCAAACAAAGCGTAAAGTGCATATTTATAATGTTTTGATGTTTTAGAGCTTATAAAATCCCGCAAAGAATCTTTAAAATTCCGTTCAAACAAACGTTTAACAGTCAGTAAGTCATCGCCTTGCAAAACGACCAATCCAATCAACGAACTATTTCCAGTATCGAGCCCATCAAATAAACATCTCGCCAAATAGAAATCCTTATCCTCGCTATACTCTACAATTGTCCGATAACCGAGCACATCCTCCTGTTTAAATAACGATTCAATATGTGTTTCGATCGGTTCGTGTGTTAATTTTTTAAATTCGTCGAATATTAAACTAAGTTGTTGAAAATTTCGTTTTGTAAATATTTCGAGAAACACGGTTACATAATCGTCGTTATACGGATTATTTTCTCGAAAAAGTTCAGTTGCATCGTTCACGGCTGCATCCAAATCAGTATTATCAGTTTCATCTCGATCTGATTTACATATTTCAAGAAGTAAATCTTTAAGTTGTAACGATAAACAATTGTCGATATCTTTTTCCAACTTACGACTGTATCGTTTTTCGTATAACGATTTTAGCTCGTCAATTTCCCGATTTGATAGTGGGGATAAAATGTTAGCGATTGTATTGTATTTTGGTAGTGAAAATATCCCCAATATATTCAATAAGCGTGACTGTAATTTATCAAAAGCTGTATTCAATTCGTCAGCATAAAATTCGATCGGATTCATAACGAGAGCGAGCATGATTTTTTGAAAATCACCATCGAAACGTGATTTAAACTGGGTTTCTAGTGGTATCTCAGATGTTTCGTTAAATGCCGCCACGATTTCCTGAAAGTAGTTTAGTATAATAACGGATAATATAGTGCGTCTCTATTGTACACTTACCATCCGCTGGGACACGTTTCGTGAACATAAAATGTTTATGAGTGCATCCTTGTTGGAGTTATTTAGTGCATCGCTCAGGGTGGAAACATCCGCTTGTACATCAAACTGTGCCATATTCAACCAACTTTTCACCCAAACAAACAATTGACTGTAAATAGAAAAAAGTCTCAGACAGCTGATAAATTTAACTCTTTAATCAGTTTGAACGATGAGTAACACAAAGATAAGGTTATGACGAACAATGAACAGTAATCGTCTTTAGATATGAACCACAGTGTAACACGTTAATTGGTGAACATTAAACACAAATCGACGCAGGTTAAAAAAACATCATTATACTTACGTTTACAAACACAACAATGACGTAATGCAATTAATATTACTTTACGATTAAAATTCTTAAAAACGTGAATCACCAATCGTAAAACATAAACATAAATATATTTTCTTAACGAACTGTATTCTTTAAGATTGCTCGAACGACTGAATACACTCGAACATAATCTTATTAGTTTTCGTTTCTTTCTAAATTGTAATGCATGTCATGTACTACTAACACATACAAACAGTGTCAAGAAAACTAAAAATCTATTTAAAGCATAGAAACGTCTTAAGAAAATTTCGGAATTCGAAATCAAAATAAACTATTCAGCTAATACTCAAACCAAAAGCATGAATAAAGTAATATGACAAGCTTCAGAAAAAGTACTAGTTATTTTATCATCAACATTTAGGCAAACTATTGTACACATTTAGACGAACTGTAAAATACGTTAACAATGTAAAATAGTAAGAAGTACATTTTAAATAATTTAGTATGAATTTATATGGGTGGTTTAATCCTACCAGTGGCAAATCATTCGAAGAACACCATCACAGAATATCCCATATAGGTAGTCCTAGAATCCTTCCATGTGACCTCAAGTTATAATTTTAATATTTCTTTAATATTTTATTTCCGATTTTCTGATTATTTCCGATTGTCCGTGAACGCCAATTATGATTAATAAATAAAACAACCAATTGCCAAAGCTATATAGTGACAGGGCAAGATTATTTATGATTATTTATGATTCTACGTAAATCGGACCTATAGCCGTACGTTCTCGATTTGGCTGTAATGGCGTAAAGTAAGGACATAAATAAGCGAACCGCGAAAGAGTTGGTAGTGCCTCGAGCCCCAAAACAGATTATAGAGATAAAAACAAACAAACAAGATTTCAGAAGATCGTTCTCCCTTATCAATCCATATAATATATGTTTGTAAGACCCTGATGTCTCCAATTTTATACCATGCCGCAACGTGTCACAGTACTGGTTATAGTATTCCTTCTTGATTGTAGTCATATCAATCTGTTTATAAAACAATATTTATTAGTTGAATCCATTACATATTATAATCCCTATACCTCAGACCGTATCTACATATAATTGTATGTAATTGTATGATTGGGGCATGGTACCTGCACGCCGTTAAAAACTATGAGATAGGTTTAAGACTAGGCTCCCAATTAAGTGCAGTTGATACTTCAACTCGGTTCAGTTGACATATTTCCTAAACCGTATCGATAATAAGAAGTTTTACCCACCGATGATAACTATCGATCAAGTGTACTATCAAAAATTGTAGTGGCGTTCAAACTCATCCAAAAAGACAACCAACGATAGTTGATTGATTCATTTTACATTTACAGTGCGTTAAAAAAATATAAGATATAATTAGTCTTGCATATAAAACCTCTATATATGTTTAATTATTCGATCTAGTCTCAACGAACAAAGCGTAAAGTGCATATTCATAATGATTCGATAATTTAGATCTAATAAAATCCCACAACGAATCATTCTCGAACAAAATTCTGTTTAAACAAACGTTTAACAGTCAGTTAGTCATCGCATTGCGAAAGGACCAATCCGATCAAGGAACTATTTCCTGAGTTGAGCCCATCAAATAAACATATCGCCAAATAGAAATCCTTATCCTCGCTGTACTCTACAATTGCCCGATAACCGAGCACATCCTCCGGTTTAAATAACGATTCAATGTGTGTTTCGATCGGTTCGTGTGTTAATTGGGATCTTCGTTTTTGGTAAAAAAATAAGCTGTTTTGTAAGTTTATTTTAAATTCCTTGATGAAAAATCTAATAATAGCCGCGTTTCTTGACGCACAGTGATCCGGATCAGATCACGTTTTCCATGCAAACCAAAGACACATTTTGATCCAAAATGAAATTTGGATCAAAATGTGTCTTTGGTTTGCATGGAAAATGTGATCTGATCCGGATCACTGTGCGTCAAGAAACACGGCTAATAGAACTTTGTTTTAATGAAATCAATTCTTCAATTTCAAGATTTTTTTTTGAAATTAGTTTTTGAAATAATTTATTTTATTTTAAATAATAATTTCATTAATTTAAATGATTTTAATTTCATTCAAAATAATTGAATTAGATTCTTTAAACTTATACATGAACTATTAATTTAAATGATTTATTCTTAAAATAAAAGAAATTTCAATATTTTAATTCAAACGACACATATTATTCCTAGCTAAGTCATTATTTGTTCTGAATGTAGTCTCACCGAACAATTCATACAGTGCATATTCATAATGATTCGATGTTTTAGATCTTATAAAATCCCCCAAGGAATCCTTAAAATTCTGTTCAAACAAACGTTTGACAGTCAGTAAGTCATCGCCGATCAAGGAACTATTTCCTGAGTTAAGCCCGTCAAATAAACATCTCGCCAAATACAAATCCTTACCCTTGCTATACTCTACAATTGTCCGATAGCCGAGTACATCCTCCTGTTTAAATAACGTTTTAATACGCGTTTCGATGGGTTCGTGTGTTAAGTTTTTAAATTCGTCGAATATTAAACTAAGTTGTTGAAAATTACGTTTTGAAAATATTTCCAGAAACTCGGTTACATAATCGTCCTCATACGGATCCTTCTCTTCAGATAGTGCGGTTGCATCGTTCTATTATCGGTTTCATCTCGATCCGATTTACATATTTCAAGAAGTAAATCTCTAAGTTGAAACGATAAACAACTTTTGATGTCGTCTTCCAACTGATGACCAAAACGGTTTTCGTATAACGATTTTAGCTCGTCAATTTCCCGATTCGATAGTGGGGATAAAATGTTAGCGATTGTTTTGTATTTGGGTAGCGAAAATCTCCCAAATATATAAAAAAAGTTTTTCTGTAATTTTTCAAAAGCTCTATTCAATTCGTCGGCATAAAATTCGATCGGATTTATAACGAGGGCGAGCATGAGTTTTTGAAAATCACCTTTGAAAACTGATTCAATCTGATCTTTTAGTGGTTTCCCAGATGTTTCGTTGAATGCCGCCACGATTTCCTGAAATAGCTTAGTATAATAACGGATAATATAGTGCGGCTCTCTTGTACACTTACCATTCGCTGGGACCGGTTTCGTGAACATAAAATGTTTATAAGGTCATCCTTGTTGGAGTTATTTAGTGCATCGCTCAGGGTGGTAACATCCGCTTGTACATCAAACTGTGCCATATTCAACCAACTTTTCACCCAAACTTACACTTGACTGAAAATAGAAAATAATATCAGACAGCTGCAATACTCAACTCTTTAATCAGTTTGGACGATGAGTAACACAAAGATAAGGTTATGTCGAACAATGAACAGTTACCGCCTTAATATATGTGCCACAGCAAAAGCGTTAATTGGTAAACATTAAACTCAAATGGATGCCGGTTGAAAGACGCCACAATACTATACCTATACTTACGTTTACAAACACAACAATGACGTAATGTATTTGATATTACTTTATACGATTATATTTCTTAACAATGTGAATTACCAGTTCAATTGTAACAACAACACATACATTTATTTTTTTAACGAACTGTATTCTTTAAGATTGCTCGAACGACTGAATTCACTCATATTTTGTTATCGTTTGATTCTTAATTGTAAACAGTATCAAGTACTATTCTAATCTTCTATTTAAAGCATACAAATACAACATCTTAAGAAATTGTCCGAATCCGAAATCGAAATAAACGCGTAAGCTAATACTCAAACCAAAAACATGAATATTAAGTATTTTGAATGGTTCAGGAAAAGTACTAGTGAGTTTATCGTCAACATTTAGGTAAACTAATGTGAACATTTAGGCGAACTATTCAATACTTTTACAATGTGAAGTAATTGGAAACTCATTTTACATTATTTATTATGAATTTATATGATTGGTTCAAAATAAGATAACCCTATCAGTGGGCAAATCATTCGGGTGTAGTCGACCAGAGTAGAACCTCCAGGTTGGACTATTCGAAGTACACCATGACGCTTTTTAAGTTATAATTCCAAATATTTCATTATATTTTATTTCCGTTTCCTGGTTCGGTCCGAGAACGCCTATTATGATTAATAAATAAAACAACCAATTGTGAAAGCTATATAGTGATAGGGCAAGATTATAGATCTTAAATTTTATTGAAGACTTTTTAGATCATCGGTAGCAATACTTTAAATTTCAGATGATCGTTTCTCTCTGATCAATCCATATAATATATGTTTATAAGACCCTGATGTCTCCGATTTTATCCCATGCCGCAACGTGTCACAGTATTGTTTATAGTATTCCTTCTTGATTGTAGCCATATCAATCTGTATATAAAACAATATTTATTACATGAAGCCGTTACATAATACATAATAGATAATCCCTACCTCAGACCGTGTAATAATGATCCGATTCAGCAAACCCTTATCCATCATAAAATTCAAACACTTGCACAAAAGTTTGGCGTAAAATTGTGTTCGAGACATCGCGTATCGCACCACACTCAAATAGAATGGTTCCAAATAATCAGGTACTTCATCTTTGATTACTTTTTCAATTGATCGTCCAGTCTGCTCCTCGTAACACATAAACAATTCGTGTAAATATCGAAAACTACGGCGCACAAATACATCTCGCATTTCAGCACGATCGTGTAGTTTAATCGTCGTATGAGTTGCTAGTAACTTCATATCGTCGATTAGTAAATTTTCATCTACGTGTCGAGTTTCATCGCGACGTGCCTCGCACAAAAGTGACACAATATCGTTTATCTTCATCAAATTACCAAATTTCATTTTCTCGTGGAGTGATATCGAGAACTCTGTAAAAAATAAATTGTATTACGAATGGTTTCTATAAAAATCGTTTTTTTTATCATAAATAATTCGTGCAAATTCCTCCACGAGGATTTGCATTTCGTCGTTCGACAGTATACAAAATATTCGAAATATATCATCGACATCGAATGATTTGAGTGCAGTGTGTAATTCGTCACAATAGTATGAGACTAGTGGTTGAAATACGGCGACTAAAACTCTTCGAAAATCAAACTCGTTTTCGTCTAGTTTAAGTCCGGCACCTCCGAGCTGTATATAGTGTTTCTTGATTTGTACACGCTGCTCGTTATTTCGACAACACACCAACTTTATTATATCTCTTGTATCGATATCTTCTTCTAGAGCACTGTAAAATACTAAAGCATCTTCAGCCGGATTAAAACCACTGTCGAGCGTGAAAACGGTTGGCGTTTCATCATCGTAACGTACATTATTGTTGGTGTTTGGAATTAAATGATTGGGCGAGTAGAATTTTCGCGTTTCAAACGATTTCGACGATGGCAGGAGTGGTGGAAGAGTTGATGGTGTAAATAAATCAACGGGAGTTGTAGCTACCCAAGTAACGATTTGTGTCCAAAATTTGGTCACACTGACCAGTTTTTGTTGGCTAATTAGCATTGCTATTAATGCTAAAACGTCAAGATAACGTCAAAATGACTGACAAAAACGTGTCAAGCTGATCAAAGTGGGGAATGATTTTAGCTTTCTCAAATGCTAAATTTTTAGGCTATAATGCTGTGAGCTTATCTAAAGTACTATAAATTATAATAGTCATTTACAAAGCTAAATAGGTTTTGTAGCTTATTTGAAATATTCATGATAAAATAGCATTTATGGCAAACTAGTCATTTGAAAGGCAAAAGTATTATTTGGCATAATAGCATTTCGTGTGGTCATTTCGTCAAACAAGCATTTAAGTATTATATTTTACATGGTTAAGAATCTAAAAGAAATTAAATTGTTTGCAAAAATTACAAAGCAACATTTGTCAAAGCATATTTGTGTAAAATATTATTTCTTTAGTATTTTTATTCTTATTTTGTTTTTTTATTGACACTTTTTTATTTTTAACACTATTATTTTTAAACGGAATGAAATTATAATGATAGTTTCTTCTAATAAATATGCTCATATTGACCTAAAATTAGTTGGGAAGAAAGTTTGATCAGGTAGTTTTTAAAAGTAGGTCTAAAAAGTATGTTGCCTCGTAGAAATACGTCTTATTTTTTGTATCCAGATAATAGATTTTTTGAAGAAGTTCCAAAATATTGAATAATTGGAAGTAGTTTGTCAATACAATCGATAGGAAATTGAAAAATCGGAATAAAAATGAATAAACGGCAGAGATAAACGAAGAAAACTAAGAAAATATGTAATGCAAAAATCTAAAAAGATGTCAGTTCTGCCATATTAACAGAAAAAGATGGCACCCATGACATAATAGCATTAGCAGGAGCAAGAATGTCAATATGTAATAATAATCACGTAGATTGCTAAATATTCATTATGCAGCTAATTATTTATTCTGGGGACAAAAATGCAACGAAAAAATGGTATTTTGTCACCAAAGATTTACCTATAGCTTTTATAGCAAATAAGTCGTCGGAAAAGCAAAATGGGGTTTCCCTATGATTAAATAGCTATCAACACCACAAAACTGCCATTAAACAAATAATTTTTCAAAATGCGCATGGCATATTAGCTGTAGGAGAGGCAGAAATATCAATATGGCAAAATGGTCACGTAGAATGCTAACTAGTTATTCTACAGTTAATTAGCTATTCTGATGGCAAAAATGCTATATATGATTCTCAATCGACAACATAACACAAATTAATGGTATTAATAAACTTTTTCTCGCCTTTTTTGATATGAATTATTTTTTTAAATTATTATTTTCAAATTTTCTTTATTAATCTTAAATAAACGTGTATGAAATGTTTCCACTATATTTTTTTTTAAATCTGAATCAGTAAAATCTAACAAATTAAATATTAAATGGTATGCATCAATGGGACGAATACATAGCTTTCTTTTAGGTTCACTTAATAATCAATGCATACAAATTTTGATTTTACTTGCGCGGGTGTATACAGTGCATCAATTTTCATGATATAATCCGAAACAAATATAAAATAAGTCCAGAAGAATGCATCGGCGCTGAGTAAAAAATTGTCTATTTCATTTCAATTATATCACCAGTGGTATAGTTATAAACCAATTATTTCCCTTTGTAATTGTCAAATATAATCCACTTCTTATTTCGATCTTTTTGTAGAATTTAGCTTAGCTGAAATGTGCAACGGGCCTTAGGGGTATTGTTGAATATTCTTCTATTCGTAAAGACGTAAACGGTTGTGAATACAGTTAAATAAGCGTAAAATTAAAGCGAATGAAATCTTCTCATTGGTAAAAAACACGATGACTAGTTAGATAATTACTTTTACGCTGTATATGTGATTTTCGGTTATAGACACAGGTACGGTTCTGGGTCCGCATAACTTTGGAATATGCTGAAATTTTGTTGCACATATTCCTGAAATGTGCTATACAAACCTGTTGATTTGTGAAACTGATGCCTGTTAGTTTCAATCATATTATAGCGCGCCACTGCTATTGATATTCGCAAACAGCATGTATCCGTCTTGGCACATTGTCGTGAATGAATAAAACATTCAAGTTATATATGATATAAACAGACATAAACTTACATACACAACCAACAGAAGAGGTTGCGATTTGCGTTGATTTTTAATCGGGGAGGGGGTGGAATATAAACGTACATATACATAATTATATGTATATAAAATGTGACATTAAATTAAAATGAATAATTTCACTTCAGCGTATATTTTACGGTGAAATCATTTCTATATACTCGAACAGCTTTTTTATACAAGTTGATGATGAAATTGACTTTTCTACAGTGATTGATCATCGTGATTTTTATTTGTGCGCGCGCGGACAATTTTACTGAGTGTATTAAAACAGTGTAATAAAGTGAAACTTTTCAGTTATATAAGTAGAAAGTTGGTTAAGTGGTCTAACGTGCATGTATAGACTAAAACTGTTATATATATGAAACAGAAGCTTTTACGGCAATACATTCTAAACTGGTTCTTATTACGTTAGGTTTTTTTTTACTATGGAAGCTTATCAAGCTCAACCCACGCATGAAAGTAACTTCGAATTTTAGTGTGTGACATCTAATTAAAATTACAAAGTGGGTTCATGGTTTTACGTTTTGGAACGTAGTGTATGATGATGTGCGTCGATTCCCTTACAAGTTCAAATGGTTGTCTTTGCTGGTAACATCGCCGTAATGGTAGCCGCAAAACAATGGGAGCGGTGAGAGGAGTTCGTGGAAATTGTAACAGCGATACTATACACATTCAACAATAAACCAATCCTTAAACGAGCAAAACGTTAGAGATTTGTTTCCAAAACAAAAACACCCAAACGGACATTAGGAATCTGATCGCAGTCACGTGGTCACGGAACAAAAGAAGATATTCGCAGAGTAGCACGAAGTGACAGATTATATACTTATCACCTGATATCCGCAAGTTCAAGCACAATGAGTAATCTGGCTGTTCCTCGAGCACGGAAATATAGAAAATATCGGAACACGTGTTGTTTGAGTTTTAAACGATGCGAGAAAAATATCGGTGCATCTGGTCCTCATATAACTCCCGACAACGTTATTGTTTTTATGTTGGAATCAGAAGGCAGATGGAAAGCCGTGAGCAGTGTTGTGTCACGGATTGAGAAGAAGTCGAGATGTTTTGAAAGAAACAGAAACGCGATGAGAACCAAAGCATCTTTAGAAGAAGAAGGGTTCTTTTAGAAGATCTAACGAACACTTGGCCTGAAACTCAAGAAATGCTTAAAATTATATACCAAGAATAGAGAGGTGTAAGTTCAGGAAGGAAAAATGAATTGTTAAGAGCTATCCAATGCGACGTGATCATATTGAAAATCATGGACGAAACGAACATGGCTTACACACACACACATGGAATGTGATTTAGATTATGCAATATTAATATCGTTTGTCTTAATCGTGTGAGTTTTAATCGTTTTATTATAATATCAGTGCGGTTGTGGTTTTCTATTTCCAGTGACAAAACTTAAGCATTTATGAATATTTGCATACACTTGTTGATGTTTTCGGTTGTGTAACGCGCGTCAACAATTCTCCACCGACAAATAGAGCATATATGCCCACTTGAACTGGATATATATATATAACTTATACATGTGCCATTAATCGCCTTATATATGTATACGTTAATAATCTTTAGGCGACGAATAACATGGTTTTATCTACCATTTACCGATACCAAATGGACCAAAATCAATAGTTAATGACGACGATGTATCCATACAAAAATTTTCTTAATTCTTATCGCAATTTCACCACATCATATACTACCTTCCCTTACTCGTGAGTCTTGAGTCGATGATCATCATCATGATATTAATCATTATACGGTGATGTTGTATAATCATCATTAAACTCACTTATGGTAAAATATATATTATATATTGGAGGACACCACATTCTCAATACTGACGGAAAATAAAAAAAGGAAAAGACGTAAATCGGAAATTTAATTTTCTTTATGATGAATGAAATGAACATGTATTATGGAGAAGACAGTGATTAAGAAAACCTGGCGCGTTGGACGGTCTTATTACATGCATGAAGGAGTATCGGCTGGAACTCGTAGCTCACCAAGAAACTCGATGGCCTAAAATTGGAGACCATGTGTCCCAAGGCTATACGTTGCTACCCAGTGGAGATGACCTCGGAAATCTGGGGGTTGGATTTCTCATTGGGCCACAGGTAAAAAAGGCTGTCTTGGACTATCAAGCAGTCGATAATCGAATGTGTAAGCTTCGCTTGCACATGAGATTAGCCAACCTGTCAATTGTCTGTATAAATGCGCCCACTAATGTAAGCCAATCCCAGGATAAAGACTCATTTTACAATAATCTGGATAATCTGATGGGTTTTATACCGGAGCACGATGTCAAATTGGTGATTGGTGACTTTAATGCTAGAGATGGCAGAAATCAGACCGACTTATGTAACAATATAGGTCCGTTCTCCCGACACGAAACTGCGACCGAGAATGGGGAAAAAATGATGTACTTTGCGATCGCTCATGATCTCAAAGTGGCAAGTACATTCTTTCCTCATAAAAACATCAATTTAGAAGCATGGACACATCCACGTAAAACATCCCGAAGCCAAAGTGACCATTTGTTGATTTCAAAAGGGCGGGATCGGGTTGTCCAAACGTGAGATCGTATCGGTCGTCAACAAAATTCGTAGGCAGTGACCATTTTATGGTTGTCATAAATCAACCTGATAAAAGGTCTGATAAATGAAGAAACGCAACGAAAATATCAAGATCTTGTCAGCAATAGCATTATGCAATCCAATTATACCAATCTGATGATGTGAACAGTGTCTGGGAAGTATCGAAAACCTCTTTTGTCGATGCTGCCCAGCACACTCTCGGTATAGTGAAAACTAAGCCCAAAAATGATTGGTTTGATGAGGAGTGTTGTCTTGCTGTTGAGCAACGAAATATAGCCTATAATGACTATAGTAACGAAATATAGCAGACTCGATTTACACTCGCAAGGAGAAACAAAGCAGTTCTTGCTAGGAGGACAGCTAAACGAATTTGTAGACTGAAGAAGCGAGAATGGTGGAAGGCTAAGGTCTTAAGAGTACAACAACTCAGCAATGAGCACAATTAGCGTGGTTTCTTTAAAGGAATCACCGAATTGCACCATACCTTAAGATCTCGGTCAACTGCCATTCGGAAACAGGATGGAAACCTCTGTGTTAACGTCGATGCGGTACTCGATACATGGCGTGAACATTTTTCTGATTTACTTAATGTTCCACATGTATCACAAGCTGTGTTTGAATACCCTCAAATACAGACCGCGGAGATGTTCATTGAGGATCCATTCTATGAGGAATTCACAATGGCCATGCAGAAATTAAAGAAAAATCGTTCACCAGGAGTTGATTGCATTAATTCAGAGCTCTTGATATTCAGAGGGCTTACTTTGTGGAATTGTCTTTTCGACCTTGTTCGATTGGTATGGCGAAATGAAGTTATGCCCGGAGAATGGAAAGTGGCCGCGTTATGCCCAATTATCAAGAAGGGTGATCGCTTGAAATGCGAGAATTATCGCGGTATAGGTGTCCTTTGCACAGCATATAAGTTACTGTCATACATTATCTTGGGAAGAATTACTCCTCTAGCGGAGGAAATTGTCGGTGACTACCAAGGAGGATTCCGTCCAAGTCGGTCAGTCACTGATCATTTTTTTTCGCTGCGTATGATTCTTTCCAAGTACTACGAAACATCTCGCGATTTACACCAGGTATTCCTAGATTTCAAGCAAGCCTATGACTCGATCAACCGAGAGAGACTATGGTATGCGATTGAATATTTAGGAATACCGAAAAAATATGTACATCTCTGTAAAATGACAGTAACGCAGTCACAACGCTGTGTTAAAGTTGAGAACAGGCTATCGAAAACTTTTGCAATCAATTCAGGTGTTCGACAAGGAGATACGCTGTCCCCGATACTTTTTAATCTCATGTTGGAATACATCCTTCGTAAAAGTGCAACACCTCAAGACAATATCTTATTCCGACAATCCAATCAACTTCTTGCTTATGCAGATGATATCTGGGTGATTGGATTAAATGGCAACGGAGTGAAAGAGATACTTGATCCACTAGAACAGTTTTCAGCTTCCGTTGGTTTTAAAATCAACGAGTCCAAAACCAAATATCTAATCTCTGGTTTTCGTGACCAAGACGCAATTGATTTCAGTTGTGGTAAGCACATACGTTTGAAGGAGTAATGAGATTCAAGTATCTTGGATTTCTCATCACTCACGATAATAGTGTGGGCGAGAATATCAATGTCCGCTTTGCCGCTGGAAATCGGGCTTTGTATCGTATCTTGCAAATGCGGATAAGCTGAAACTGTACAGAGTGTTGATCAGACCCGTTTTCATGTATGGATGTGAGCGTTGGACCTTGACCTATGAGTACGAAAGATGGCTTCTAAACATTCGAGAGAAGAATCATGCGTGTGATATATGACCCAAAACGCGACGTCGATGGCACATACCGAGTTCTTTTCAATCACGAGATCAGGAATTTAATGCAAATTCCTGATATCGTGCATGAAATCAAAGGACAGCGAGTACGCTGGCTCGGACACGTTCTGTGTGCTGATCCGAACCGAATGATACAGCGAACCTTTAAGGGAGAACCGTCTTTCGGTAGACGAAGAGGTCGCTGTAAGCGACGATGGCTCCACGGCGTAGAGTGCGATCTGGCATCTTCAAACTGCCTACAACGGTTTGAAGAGCTGGCTCGTGATCGAAACCGATGGAGTCAGATTGTTGACAAGGTACGGGCCAATATTGGACTGTAAAAACCGCAAAAAAAAATTACGGAGAATGGTGGAGGCGGTTTTTTTTTTGGAATGTTTTTGGGGTTAAGAATGATTTTTTGTTGTTGTTGTTAATTTACGTTACTTGTGAATGCGATAAGCACCGCATTATATGTATATATATATATATATATATATATATATATATATATATATATATATATATATATATATATATATATATATATATATATATATATATATATATATATATATATATATATATGTGTGGGGAGAGGTTGGGTCCAATATTATATATACGTTTTCGTATACGAAACAGAAATACTTTCTTATCTCTATATACTAATCATTTTTGGTAGTTTGCTTTACGGACTTACGTCGAGTTCTTTATATGGAAATTTTTCGAAAGGTTAAGACGATTGAATTAATCATAAATGAGACGATCATGACGATGTAGAATTTTATATATTGATTCGATATACGTACTCGTACACATAAACACGGGATTAGGAACTCTGACATATTTTTCTCGTTTGCAACTGTCAAAGAGAATGGTTAATTGTTTAGAATTTATATCGTTAAATCCGCATATAAATTATTACTGCGGGTAGGAAACCAATTTTCGACCCTACCATCGAGATGAAAACACAAACAAAAAAGCTCCTTGTTAGTTTCAATTGGTTGTTATTGTACTACTTTAGTTGTTGTTAAAGTATCATTATAATAATTATCATTATGTTTCTACATCACACATTCAGACGTGAACCAGAGTGAAAAATAACATTCTTTTGTTATTTTTCACTCTGGTTCACGGGGTAAACAATAGAGGACATTAATATACAAAATAAAAACTGTTGTGTTTACTTCGTTGTACACGAGCACAAAAAAATCCACTTTGCATATATAAAACGCGGGATAAACCAAAAATAAACCAACTGAGTTTGTTTTTCTATTTTACAAGACACAAGACAATGAAATAAAATTTTCTTTAATTTTTCTTATCAATTTTTTTGGATCTTTTCTCTCTCATTTATTTTTCGGGTAATTAAAAATCATTTTTGTTTTTATGAGAACACTAATTCACGTCCTAGTTTTCTTATAATCTATATATTATTATTATAACGGGTGATTTTTTAAGAGCTTGAGAACTTTTTTTTAAAAAAAAACGCATAAAATTTGCAAAATCTCATCGGTTCTTTATTTCAAACGTTAGATTGGTCCATGACATTTTTTTTTTTGAAGATAATTTCATTTAAATGTTGACCGCGGCTGCGTCTTAGGTGGTCCATTCGGAAAGTCCAATTTTGGGCAACTTTTTCGAGCATTTCGGCCGGAATAGCCCGAATTTCTTCGGAAATGTTGTCTTCCAAAACTGGAATAGTTGCTGGCTTATTTCTGTAGACTTTAGACTTGACGTAGCCCCACAAAAAATAGTCTAAAGGCGTCAAATCGCATGATCTTGGTAGCCAACTTACCGGGCCATTTCTTTAGATGAATTGTTCTCCGAAGTTTTCCCTCAAAATGGCCATAGAATCGCGAGCTGTGTGGCATGTAGCGCCATCTTGTTGAAACCACATGTCAACTAAGTTCAGTTCTTCCATTTTTGGCAACAAAAAGTTTGTTAGCATCGAACGATAGCGATCGCCATTCACCGTAACGTTGCGTCCAACAGCATCTTTGAAAAAATACGGTCCAATGATTCCACCAGCGTACAAACCACACCAAACAGTGCATTTTTCGGGATGCATGGGCAGTTCTTGAACGGTTTCTGGTTGCTCTTCACTCCAAATGCGGCAATTTTGCTTATTTACGTAGCCATTCAACCAGAAATGAGCCTCATCGCTGAACAAAATTTGTCGATAAAAAAGCGGATTTTCTGCCAACTTTTCTAGGGCCCATTCACTGAAAATTCGACGTTGTGGCAGATCGTTCGGCTTCAGTTATGAAATGTCAAAGCATACTGAGCATCTTTCTCTTTGACACCTTGTCTGAAATCCCGCGTGATCTGTCAAATACTAATGCATGAAAATCCTAACCACAAAAAAATCACCCGTTATATAAATACGAACACTGTGGAAGAATTTTATGTTTTGTTTCGCAAACTTTCTGCAGATTTTGTATAATTGCGCTGCCGTTGTATGAAATAATAAAACGTATAAGCTGATGAGTTTTACTGTGGAAATTGTGCGTTGAAAGTATGTTTCAACAGTAAAGCATATAATTTTTGCTTTTGATTAAATGTCGTAATTAAAGCTATCCCATTTAAAGCTTTACACCTGGAGAAAAAACACGGATACTGGCAATCTCAAAAATTGAGATTGTCATAATTATTAAAAACAGGATACCGAAAGGAATCCTTATGGTAATCGGTAGCGAAATAGTTTTAACGAAATCTACTACGAGGTATCGTAGTAATCTGGATAACAGATTGACTTACTGGGGGCATATCTGCTGTACATGCCATAGAGAAACTAGTGGTGAAACAGGCTCACTCAGTAGGCTGATGTATAAAATAGAAAGACCTCGCGCACTCAAGGGAAAACTGCTTATGAGAGTCGCTGAATCAGAATTGTTGTTGCCTGAGCGATTCCAGTTGATCTTCTATCACAATAACGTGTCGAGATATCTTTCAACAGCGCACAGATGCAAAGATACTGCAATTGTTCGAACCTTCGAACTCTCGGAGAATGACAACGGAAATGAGATGAAAGCTGCACTTTTAACCTCTGCCAATTTTAAGCAGGACATTTTAAATGTTATGGGATAGAATGGATAAGTTTACGACATCTCAATGTCTGTACTGCCCATAAGAACGCGACAATGCAAGTCATATATTTTTAGCTACAGTGGTTTCACTGATGGTAGGAGCTAACTATATACAGCAGTAGTAGAAGGTTTTCCGGAAAATATCGTGAATATAATATTTTCACCTACTGGAAAAAACATAAAAAATAATAAGTGCAGCTTAATTAGAATAAGGACTAATTGGAATAAACATTCCTCCCGAGGAAACTCAAGTGCAATTATCCTCAAACTTAATTTTCTTAAGCTTCTTCTTTAAACCAGCACTTATTTGTAATTTATTAACTGATTTCACCCCATTTTTAGTCAGTTTTGACTACATTTACGTATTTTGACAGAAGTAACTTTTGTTGCTATAGAAAACAAACGATTTAATTTAGATGGGCTACAGCTCAACGCCTACTATAAGATCAAAATGTATTTGATTCACAAATTTATTTTTGCAAGAAAGAAATAAGTATCATGAAGTAAATCAATTATATATATATTAAGCCCCATCTGTCGTTTCAAATTATACGACAACGTGTTTTAGGACGATTTGTGAATATATACGAGTATATATAGAAAAGAATAGATATAGTAAGCTCATATAAGATGGAAATGGTATATAAATGTTTTACTACTATATAGAAAATATGTAAACATGAAATGCAATTTCTTTACAAAGTTATCCCGGCTCATCTATCCCATATTTGTTTCACTACCCTGGACACCTGCGTATTGCCTAAATATTAACAATTTCTATATAAGTTTTATAACTTCTTCCACATTTATGTACATTAATCTGTACTTCCGTTTCCTTGATGTCTTTGTGCTAAATGTATAGAAAAAAAAAGAAAATGGAATAATCGAAATCCCTGATTGTCAGTCAAATAAGAAGTATAAATTAAAAGAAATTTTTTTCAACACATTTTCATTCCTTTCGTTGCGCTTGTCGTAATATTTTACTTACCACAATACCCGTTCCTTTCGTGTGAATATAGTAACGAAAACGGGCTACGGTTACCTAAATATAGTTAATATCTATTTTCATGCGTGTGCAATTTATATAAGCCCTTTAGTCTAATCGTTCGTACTATGTATGTAGAATTTGAAATATAGTTTAATCCGTTTCTTAACCATGTCCATATCTATAAATATCACCACGCAGATAAAAACAACTCAAATAAATAAAAATGTCAGAAATTATTAAGGAAATAATCCTGAAAAACGATTTTCTTTGAGTCTTAAAATTAAAAGAGCTCTTGGCCCTATTTTAAAATTCTCTTGCATCTATAAGTTTCATCTCATTCACTATAAATTGCTCTTGGTTAACATTTTGACAATTTAAAAAACCTTTATTCATCTATAATTAATATATAATACTCGTTAGATCACATTCAATCAATTCTCTTTAATTGACTAATTTTTCCAAACAATAAAAGTTTTAGTAAGTTCATAAATTCATATACCCACTTACGAATTTTCCAAAGGAATTCCAGCTCAAAACCCGTTAATTCAAGAATAGAGCCGTATTCAAGAATAGAGCCATTTCCCATAATAAACCTTCAAGCCTGGAAATGTATACAAAACAATGTCGCTATAGCTTCAATGTGGCTCCTATTCTTAGTGAGAAAATGAAACGTGACGCTCTTTGGTGATCTATAGTTATGAAACGGACTTTATATTAAAGCAGGGACCTTATTATACAGTGGATTATAAAAGCGTCTAAATAAATAATAATTTATAGATATAGAATAAAAACACTAAAAGTACAGTACCAACCACCAAAAAAAATTTTTTTTTTCATTTTGGCATCTTCAATTTGTTTTTTGTTTACCTTTCAAAATTCACAAAATCTTTTGATTTTTATTAACTTTCTTTTTCAATTCGGTTCAGTATAAATTTTCCTCATCAACATATAAAACATAATAAAAATAAAAATAAATAAAACAATGTTAAAATTAAATTAAAAAATTAAAGATAAAATCAATTTGAAAATTTAATTAACAAATAAAATTATATTTTTAATATTTGTAAAGTGTACAGAAGTCAATTTGTATTTATTGTGTGCATGTATTTGTTATTTTTAAAATTAAATAGATTTTATTAACAAATGAGAGAGGTTTTAGAAATTAAGAAAATAAATCAAGTTTTAAAATATAAAAGAAAAATAAATGAATGTTTTTTACTGAATATAACGAAACATTAAGATACGTAGTACACGTGTCCAATACTAGATGGCAGTATTACGATCATGCGTATGTTTCATGTTCATATTTAGTTTGTTTTAAATAAAAGATCTAATTTCTACATCAACTGTTTGATGACGTTGCCAAAATACTGCGCGTGACTGTTTTCAAATCACAACAGATTCGAGAGATGTGGTCCATATAGAAATTAGTACTTTGTAATATAATCTTTAATATCTATATATATATATATATATATATATATATATATATATATATATATATATATATATATATATATATATATGTGTATATATATATATATATATATATATATATATATATATATATATATATATATATATATATTTACATATATATCTGTGTGTGTAAATACATTTTGGTTGTTTTTCTATTCACTATTCGTTTGATCTTTTTTCTCCAATTAACTCATAAAGGCAGTATTTGTAGTGATCTGATGTATCACCCTGTAAAGAGAGAGTAAAGAGATATACTAATATAATAAATAAAATTTGCTAGGTATTGGTTACACGGGGAGACAAAAACTCGACTTGTTAGGTGATAGGGAAGATAATAATAAGGAAGGTGTCGGTTTTGGAAATAGTCAGAGGTAGACTTATTTTTTTAAACTGACCTTAATCCAACTACGTAGCGATTTACGAAAATTCCTCTGAAACGTATCCTTAATGTCCTGTAAATCAATCTGAAAAGATATGAACAAAAACTTTATAAATTCCATTGAACAACCATAGTAATATTGCCAACAATTACCTCGCATCGTGTAACAACCAGACGTATCAATTGATTATCGTTTGTTCCCATACCCGCCATACTTCGATGCAATCGTTTTGCAAAAAAGCCATGCTTATCCTGGCTATATCGGAGAATGCACAAGTAGCCTTGTTTATCGTTCGCCTTAAATATACTTTTGATCGTTTTCTCGAGTGATTGCCCCGTAATTTTTTGATATTCTTCGCTTATCTGTGAAAGAAAAATATCGGTGTTATTAACAAATAAAATCGGTAAGGGATATAAACTCATACCAATTTAATTTGTTGGAAGTTTCGCGTTGAAAATATATCCTTATAGTAGCAAAATTGTTCGTCATCGTACGGTTCTTTACTCGTCTCCAGTTTCGCTACATCGCATTGTGCCGCATCTAAATTTGTACTACCCGTCTCGTCGCGACTGCACGCACATATTGCTAATAGTAATTGTTTAAGATGTTCACATGTTGGTGATTGGAACTCTTTTTCGAGTGAAACTCCGTATTCTGTATAAAGAGATACAATTATTACATATATTTCGACATAATCTAATATATGTAGACGACAACCTACTTTTTTGATACGCATATTTCAATGTGCGCATTTCATCATTCGATAGGGGGCACATAATATCGATTGTTGAATCATAATCGTTTTTTTTGAGTGATTCATTCAATTCCTGAACATTGAAATCGATAAGAGGGGTTAACAGCGCAAGCATAATTTTTTGAAAATTCCAATTGAGTTTAAAAATTATTAAAAATCTAGTTTTAATTTCGCCCTCGAGAGTCTCGTTCGTCAACTCATTGTATTTGTTCGCAATTATAAGTCGTTGTTCCAAACTGCGATGGCACAATATATTTATCAGGACATCTTTGTTGGGCGATGAAAGTTTAAATGCTTCGCGCAACTCTTCGGCATCGGTTTGGGGATTAAAATTTGGCGCTGGTTTTACAGTCGGATTGCCCTAGATATTTCAAAAAATGTATTATCGAATGCTGCAAATAATTAGGTTTGGTTTACTTACCAGTTCGACTCGTTTTGATGGTGCACCTTGATGGTGACGAGCATCGGCTGCAGCCGAAGCTTCCGCTGTCATACCAATTGATGATGGTACCATTCCGATTGCTTGATGTGTTGGCGTTTCTTGATACAAATAAACAAAAAAATATATTCCACTTTCATTTTCAAACATCAAAATAAATCGGCAAAAAAATGAAAAATCTACTTTATACTCGTTATCTTTATTCAACTGAAGCATTTGATTCTAAAAATTGACCAGAAAATTGGTGATAAATTTCCGCGGTTTTAAAAGTTTCATAACAATACAACGCGTGCTGACACGATAAAATTCCAATAGAACAGTGGTTTCAAGGTGCGGTCGGTTTACATCAGTGGCAAATTGCAAACCAATATTAATTTTTGGCATTCCCATGTATACCAAGATTCTCAATCATACAGTGAACAACATTTGTTATCAAATTATTATTGCATCTCAAAAATTACTACAGCATTTCCGGTGTTTGTGGTTATAAAACGGTTATAATAAATTGCAATCTATAATTAAGATTTACATATAACTTCACAACTTAGTCTTTACTCCAAAATTAATATTTATAATGAGGAAATCTAACCTCAAAACTTGACATTTCGTAATAATTTCATAATAATTTTTCGCGAAATAGCCTCCTAATAATTTGCTGATAGTGTCAAAATTTGTATAATATTCTCACACATACAATGACAAATAAGATATCATGATAGAAAATATCAGAGGATTTGCATAGTGTAGACGGCGGGTTAAAGTAGATAGAAATACAAAACATTTCAAGTATAAAAAATTTATTCAGTACTGAATAAATTTTTATGGTTACTGAAAAAATAATTATAGCAGTACTGACAAAATATATCGATGGCTTATTGCGAATAGGGCGTAACATCAATTTTTCAGGAATTGTGTTTGTCGATTAAAACGATAGATAGAGTTGAATGGTCAATTCATAATTTTAATATTTCGTTTTGAGTCATTCATCTTAATTCATTGTGAAAATAATTGAAATAATGAATAATGTTAGGTTTATTTTTTTAAAATTTATTTTTTTTTCAAAAACAAAAAAAAATATTAAATTTATTGGTTATGTTACACGCATCTATCAAAATATATCCACTATAAAAAAAGAAAAAAGTAGAAAACGATCTCAGTCACTCTAATGGCATTTTTGATTTTTTTTTCGCTTTGATTTTATCAGTAAAAAATACTGACAACATTTTTTTCATAATAGAAATCAGACTATACTAAGTATGTCTGTCTGTTTACTCCGCGTACCATCAAATCAACACATCACACATCGTATCAATTTAGAACCAGTTGCTCTTACATTAAGAATTTCTTAAATAATCCACATAAACATTATAACAGACGAAAAGTACAACCAAACACAAACAGAAATATTCTCCTCCAAGCTACCACGCCACTGATATCCATGAAACATGTTTATAATTTAACTAAATTTGGATAGAACAACATTAAATAGTCGGCATACAATAAATTATTGATCGAATGATTTTTAATAACCAGATACACAGACACAATTATTAAATAATTATCTACATACACTTCTGCTAACAAAATACAATTAATTAAGAATTGCACATACGTTGGTTGAGTATACGTAAAGAACTGAATCGAACGCAAAGAAAGAATTAAAAAAAAAATCGAATGTCATTTATTGTTATAATGCACGACGTCTTCAAAATCGAGTGTCTTAATTTATGTGTAAAGTTTGGTATAACATATAGTATACAGTCGAACATATGAAATTAGGCGACAACGCGAGTAAAGTAGAAATATGTATATAGAAAGCTCACTTTTTGAATTGGAGTCGAAATTTCAAGAAAGAAGTAAGATTTTGCATTATCTCACACTACCACTTCTTGTCGATGGATTCCACTATAATTCAGTAGAAA
The DNA here is from genome assembly GCA_963932295.1 of Tipula lateralis. Lineage (NCBI taxonomy): Eukaryota > Metazoa > Arthropoda > Insecta > Diptera > Tipulidae > Tipula > Tipula lateralis. The sequence goes on along the minus strand of OZ010738.1, from coordinate 183,104,989 downwards.
TCAAACGATGAGTATTCATCTATTTCTCAATGATTGGCCACATCCGATTTGCATACTTTCAGTATCTCTGAAAACGATTTTTAATCGTATCAGTGTTGGTGTTACTTCAGTGCTCTTCTACTTAGTTGTGTGCCGTATAGTAGAGCATATAGTATACAGGGGATCATAAAAAATTAGGCGAGAACGCGAGCAAAGTAAAAATATATAGAAAGCTCATTTTTTGAATTGGAGTCGTAACTTTAACATAAAAGCAAGCTTTATGCATTAGCTCACATATGCTTTAATCCTTGTTGCCTAAAAATAAATAAACGATGAACAACCTCTATAGCTAATATCGTGGAAGGTTAAATCATATGAGAGGCTTATAGTAGCTATGTAAATACTTGCATGGATTCGGAGTAATAACTTCCGATTCACGTTATTCAAATTACTGTACATGCAGTATTTTAACTGCACCACTATGCCATATTAAGGCTCGTTGCACATTTCAGTTAAGCTAAGGTAAGCGATATGAGCTACGTCCTAGCTCTTAGTTGTAAATAAAGAGTTTTAAATGGAACATTGCACACTTGAGCTAAAGTGCTAAACTATACGAGCTTGGTTGGGCGATGCAAACTAACTTAGCTCGAGTTGTCTTTGCAAATGTCAGCTATCTATTTTTTATATGTACAATACTTTCATGTGTAAATAAAATGCTACGAGTTATTTTGACAAATAATTCGTAGCATTTTATTTACACATGAAAGTATGTGTGAGCGATGTTATAGATGAAGTGTGCAGCGGTAGAGCTAGGCGAGCTAACGAAAACTATTTTTCTTGCTTAGCTTAGCTGAAATGGGCAACGGGCCTAAATGTTAAGGTTGAAAACACACCTCAGCCTTAACTACTAAAATAAATCAGTTGGATTTGAAATATTGATAATGTAATAACAAAGACTATATAAATATACAAAGACGTTCCATTTCATACAAAAAACGAGTAAATTATTTTGGGTACGACCGATTTTAATTTGGGTACGATCGCACCAAAACAGACTGAAATCCAAACCTTGTTATAGTAGTAAAATAATTGTATGCTTTTGTTTCTCGTTTTAAAAATTTTTTCGTTTTAGAAGTTGCACTGTAAAACAACAATTTGAAAATGTATACTTTTTTATGTTTATCAGTGTGTTTACACTTGATATCAAGAAATCGATTTCTGTGATATCCAGAAATCAACTATCGTTTACACTACGCATTGTATGCTCGCTCGGTGGTGTGAATGAACACATCTATGACACCCTGTTAGGCTGCAGAATTCATAGACTGACCCATATGTCAGTAAAGGAAAGACTGTAGAATGGAGTTATACTGATGGTTTTACGTAAATCTAACCATGTTTAGAACCACAGACAGGTAAATAGTAAAAGGATTGAAAGGTGACAGGTACATTTTTAATCACAAATTTTCACGCAATCATACCCACATGTTAAAGTCACACGATAAAACTAAAATAGACCACACCAAGTTCAAATGTGTTGTCAATTACACATTGGCGAAATAAATTCTTATCGCATTCATACTCGCATAATATATACATTTGGAAGGCGCGTCATATTTTAAGACAAATCTATTTTAAGACTAATATTTTAAGTCATGAATTTAATCATTCTTACGGTTTTATGTGATTCCAAGTCACACACAACCACAATGGATTTGGACTTGTACGGATATCAATGTTCGTTATAAAAACGTCTATTTCGGGAGTATATAAAAGACATTCAATAGATGTAAGATGTTAGTTCGATTTTAAATATCCTTTATACGACGAGATTTAAGAAGGATGAGCTTATCTATACATATATCTACAAAACGACGTATATAATAACTGTAAAAAATATTAAACTGATATGAACTGAAATTGAAAGCTTATCGCGACGTGGTGTATATATATATATCAGTATAAGCCAGGAATCGCATTTATGTAGGAAAGGTCAGTAAAGTTGTAAATAAAACCGAGAAAACCGTTTGTGCGGCACTCGCAGTTTCTTATCATTTATATATAACATGATATAATTAGTCTGGAGAATTTGAATCTACATTCAAGTTCATGATTAATGTATTTTTAAATTTTGTTTCAAGATTCATCGTTTTGATTTTATTTCCATATCCCAATGGAGTGGGATGCTACAGAATTCGCCATTTCCTCGTTAGGAAGCAGTGCTTCACATTCCATTATCTAAGTTTCCAATATCGATCCTTAATCCCAGCCTATTTCCTTTGATCGAATATATACTCTCTCAAAGAGTAAAACTGAACTTCTCCATAATTTCATCAGTATTACTGACCTAAAAGCGCTGGATACAAAATCATTTCGTTATTCGATTACGATTCGTGCTCAATGTCGCTGTGTCGTAAGTTAGAGCGTCCCAGGGGTACTGCGAAAAAGTCGATAGTGCTTCGGCCCAAAATAAAAAATAGTGACAGAAACAAACAAATATCTTTTCGATATCTTAATGTGGTTAATTTTAAATGAAATTCATCTTTTCTCAAGATAGATGCATATTTCAACCAGTTAAGAAAAGATTTATGAACCTTGATCTTTGTATTATTTATGCACAAAATGTTTGGAAATTAACTGAATTAGAGTAGATGGAAGGTTTCTTCATAATATATTTTGAAAGTTTCTTCCTCGCCCTCCCACATCAAGGAAGAATATCGAAAACTCTTAATCGATAAAGTTGGAATAGTATGTAAATAGTAAGATCCAGATCACCGCCATCTGCGAGTGGGATTATTTATGATTCAAAATACATTGCGTGACCTTCATCTTTTCTCGATAATTCTATTTTGGTCACCGGTTGTAGTTTAATGGATAAGAGAATTTCTCATCACGCCGCGGTCTCGAGTTCGATTCCCGCCGTTGACCAAAAATGAACATGCACCCGGATGACATAAATACGCGTTTGTGTGTAAAAACATTCGTTGGGCTGACCACCTACAATGTCCACCAATCGTTGAAATTCGTTTGTAAAGTCTCATTTGAGTCGCGGTAAGGGCCGTTTATGGTCTCTGAAGCCATAGGCTATTTTTATTTTGGTCTAGCCCTGTAGTTGTCAATATAGGAACTTGACATCATAAACATATTAATCGTTCATTAAATATTGACAGTTAATATATGAGAGAAATTCAATATTTAAAAGCAAATTAAGGTTGAAATACTAGCAGAGCTTCTATAACCCTCCAGAACCTTACGAAACCAGAACAAATTTGGTTTGTGATTACACAATTCGTTTTTCATTCGAATTTGTTACTGATTTGTTGTGTAATAAAATAACCTTGATTCTAGCTCTGAAATGTTGACTATATGCACCTTCACTATCTTGTACAAGTAAAGCAAGTAAAAGTCGTAGGTCACAAACCAGTAAATTGTTTGGAAGATACCAGTAAAATTCCGAATGTAAATAGTAAGATATTGATCACCGCCATCTGTGAACGGGATTAAATAACACGGAAAACTAAAATAAACTTTTAATCACAGAATATAAATGTTTTTTCTCCCGTATCAAGATTGTGAAATATCCTTAATTTAGCATCTAAGATAAATACAATTGTTTTATCAGGTTCAATATAAAAAACCAACAGAAATAACTCTATACACGTATAAAGTAATAAAACAAAAAACCATTCGCTGATGGAATGTGAGATAAACATTCCTCAATATATGCAAGATGCCGAATGTTATCCGATGTACGCATCCCACTGATAGATTCTATGTATATATTATGTTCTTCTAGATATGTTAAAATATCGATATCGTATTTATTTTATTTATATAATTTTTTTTTATATTTTTGTGTTGGGGAAGGTAGAGCAGGCACGGTCGGGATCCAGTAATTAATTGAATATATATTTGTTGGTGGTGGATAGATTTTGGCACGAGTGGTTCAGTTGTGTGGCGTTTGAATTGTGGGTGTGTTTGGGACATTTTCAGTAGCGGGACGTTTACCTGTGTAGCGGGACATTGATCTGGATTGGAGGTGTGGACTTGGTTCGGTTGATGTTTGACGGCTCTTTGTATGAGTAATTCATGGTGTTATGGTGGATCTTCTGGTTTCCAGTGGATTTTATTCGTGTTTTAAGTTTCATCTGTAAGCGGGGATGATGTTCTGGTTTCCAGTGGATTTTATTCGTGTTTTAAGTTTCATATGTAAGTGGGGGTTGATGTTCTGGTTTCCAGTGGATTTTATTCGTGTTTGAAGTTTCATATGTAAGCGGGGGTTTTCGGCCGTTGCCGTGGTTGGATTGATTTTTATGTTTGTCTTAGGTGGGTTTAGTTTTGGAAGCTTCCTTTCCGCTGCAGAGGTGCTAGGGGTGCGGAGCGAATTCATGGCGTGTAGTTCCAGGTATCGATAGAGGTTGCTTCCTCCAACATGTTCTTGTTGGGTTTCGGCTCGGTCCGAAGTCTGGCGGCGTCCTCCGAAACTAGCCGCGGTATCGGGGCCTCCTATTGTACTGCAGGATTGATTGTTTAGTGATTCTAAGTCATGATTGAGGAGTTGTTTCAGTCTCGTTGACATTTGAGTGTTGTTGGTTTTAATTTTTCGTCGGTCGAATCGGGACAAGCGTACTTGATCGCGGGTTTCGGGATTGAATGGTTTTCAGCCGTAGTCCCGAGGTGCGTTGCCGGTGATAGAGAATGCAGGTTTTGTTTTGTATCGGGTTTGAGTGTCCTTGTTTTGGAGAGTTTTAAAGGATCAGGGTGTCACTTTGCTGTAGGTGTGGCAGATCTGCTTCAATTTTTACTGTTTATGTGTTCAGTAGGCGCTGATTCAAAATTGCTAGTTTTAAAAAGAGGAATAGTTGGTGTTGAATTCGAGGGGCTCCATTCATATCATTTGATAGGAAGTCATATTTCAGTGCGAAATAGAATAAGTTGAGGTAACGTGTGTATAGCACAAGGTTGCGTGTGTGTGACACATTGGTAATAAGGAAAGTGTACACATCCTCAGGGATTTTGTGGGACAGGAGTGTTTAGATTTGATGCAGAACACGAGTCTGTATCATCCATTATCGGAGGTACATTTTGGCTTTGTGGTTGTTTAGTCTGGAAGTTTGTGGCGGGTCGGGCGGGGATTTGATTTTAGTGGCGGGGAGTTGGAACTATTAGAATGTTTGGGTGTTGGCGGGATTGTAGCAGTTTTGCAGTGGTGGTTTGGAAGCATTCAATTTTGTAGAGTGTCGGGAGGTTTTGGCTGGATTTTTGGAGGATGATGCCTGATTCTGAAAAGGGCTGGGGTTGTGTAGGAGTGTCTTGGAGGAGGCAGTTTTTGTAGGTATTTGTAGCTGCATGTTGGTGATTTGTTCTTTGCCTCATGGTATTGTTTCGGGACTGGATGTGATTGGGAAGGGCATGAGGGTTGATCTAGTTGTGGTGGCGGTTGGGAGCGTCTGTTGGCATGTGGGGGTTTTGGACGCGAGTGGGATTTGTTGGAAGCTAGAGGATTCGCCGGAATGTGGGTTGTTTAGATGGATTTCGGTTTGTTGGATGTCAGTTGAGATAGGTCTGCACTTTTTATTTTTGTGTAGGTTGGTGTCCCGTTGTTGAAGGTGCTTTGGATGAGATTGTAGTTTGGATGCTTACAATTGGTTTCTCGTGTTAAAGTTTGTTTACTACTAATAGAAGTATGTTTGGTTGAATGTTGAGTTTGGATCGTGTTTGGTTTGCTTGAATGGGGTTCGCTCCGGGGGTGTCGATTTTCTCCACTTTTGGGGTGTTTCTGCTCCATTCTTTCTGCATGTATGTGACATCCCTGCCTGTGTTATTGCCTATGTGTCGTGCATATGTGCCTGTGTGTTAACCATGCATTATTTCAATTTATTAAGTTTCGTATTTGGATTTAATGGTGCTTTTTGAAGTCAATATCAATTGTTCTTTTTTGATTTATGAACGGTGAAGGTCGGGGCGGATCTACTATATTTGTAGTAAAGTGACATCCCGGATCACGGCCATTAATATAAAAATAATAATAATTATTTATGGAAAAGGTTTGGTTTTAATTATTTATATAAGTGTAAATATGATTATAGTTGAAGGGGATTTACAAGGAAAGTTTATTTTATTTTTAAAAAGATGTTGCATAATTTTGGAATGTAAAACGTTTTCAGAGATTAATTTTGATTTTCTGACAAACATATTCTAATATTATGATATCATCAGCGTAATGGTTGATTATTAATAAAATTAATAATAATTAAGTTACAGATTCCTATCTAGTAAATTTATTTTTAGACATTTATTAAATGATTTAATTTTGATACGTTATAGCTAAAGTGCAGGTTATAGCTAACCTACTCAATTATTTATTTATATAGATAATTTACCCTAGGTCGTCATAATGTATGTATATGAAATGTTGTCGGGTCATAAAATAAATAAATATTGCCTCTCGCGTTAGACGGAGGTGGATCTGGAAATATAAGGACGCAACTTTATATGCAGCATATGCTGAGAAGACCGCAGGATAATTAACCTAAATACTCCAGTTTCAACTGTTGAGGTAACACAAATACATATGATGGAATTAGAAATGTCCTTCCCCACAAATAAAAATAATAACCAATGTTAATATGAAAATGATATAGATTTTACTAACAAATTATATTATTTTATTAATTATGTAACTGGAAAATGGTTCTGCTGAAGATTGTCGCCCCAGTCTATTTTGATTCTCTGATGAGCATGTTACAGACTTATGGTAACATTATCGTAATGAATGGCTAAAGCTATCATACCATATTAATTAAATTGTTTCAGATGCCTGAGCCATAAGTTAAAAAATTTTCTTTCAGAGTTCTGTACTTATGTTTTAATTAGGTTAGTTGAAATAAATAATAAAATTAATTAATTAAGTTACAGATTCCTGAACGACTAACTAATAAATTTATTTTAGAATTTTAATTTTAATTTAGTTTTAATTTTATTCAAAATACAGCAGAGGAAGATAAGTGTTACAGACTATTAGTAGAATTGTGATTGTCTGCTAATAGTAGTTTAGTAACGATTGTCATGCTGTCTGTACCTGAGTCATTCTCTCCTAACTAACATACCTTCCGATCCTTACCTATCGTTTTATGTAAACGACTGTAGGAATACGCCCGGCGTTATCCGGGAATCTTTTCTAGCGCTTGGTCCTACAGTCCTATCAATCAATCAATCAATCAGAAAAAAACAGTTATACTGAGGATGGTACAACGTGTATGACGGCCATAATTGAATATTAATCACTTGATTAAATCATAGTGATCCTATATACAATATAGCTTAATGTTATTCAACTAAATCGGATATAGCTATTATCTTATACATATGGGTACCTTAGTGGCACAGAAAATCAATTTCCAGCATGACGTGTTCTATCTCTGTAATGCAAAGTAAAACATTGTGCTTACGACATATGTTCTCTGTCAAATATTTTTTTTGAGTATTATCATAAATATATTTTAAGTATAGTGTTTATCAAATATTTTGTTTATTATAGGTAATCTTAATTCCTTATCAAATTAATGAAATATATGATATCATTTTGGTTTTGTGCGGAATAAGTTTGAATCGCCAGAACAACAAAAAAAAATTTACCTATTTTGTTTGGGATTTCTTTTATATACAAGTCGGATATCAAGTTTCAAGTCAGGTATCTGTAACACTCCATTTTGAAGAATAGAATGTTTTCAGAATGTCCATAAAGGGATTTCGGGCGGTCAGTTGATTCCAGCTAGACTCAGGGCAATCGTGGGGTTTCCGAAATGTTTATGAACCAGTATTAGACCGCATGCACTATATGAGACTTTTAATAAAGAAAAATATACCAAAATTGAAACAGAAAAGATTCACCAATCCACTAGATGTTTACTCTTTACAACCACATTCTAGATCATCCTGTTAATAAATCTACAAGTAATTCATCCCACAAGAAACAAAAACAAAACAATGTAATTTCAAATTCAACAGCTTCATTTAATTTATGAAATTCACTTATTTCACTGTAGGCGCTTTTTAATCGAACATAAAAAATAAACTTAATAAATTGTAACAAAATTTAAATGGTGAAAACTAAAAATTAAACTTAACTAAAATTTATTTATCCTTAACTAAGTTTCCCAACACCAAAATTACTAATTCTAACTTATGACTAGTAAAAAAAAATTTGATTAATTAAAATATTTAAAATTACAAATAAAACAACAAAATTATTTACATCCGAGTTTTGTTCGGTCGATATTCATTATCCATCCATATGCATTTGTGGAAAACCCAACCTCATTTTTTTATGGAGTAAAGCTTTACTTGCGTATTACATTTATATGTATGTGCTTTTTATTTTAGAATAGTGAATTATCGTTACGTAAAATTTTATTAATAATTTTATTATAGTTGGTATTATATTATATAATTTTTATTTGAATTATTCATTATAACTTTATTTTTATTATATTTTAAGACAAAATTAGTTTCGTTAAGATTTATTTAAGGGTTTTTGTATCACTATATGCAATGTTTTTTTTTTGTTCGATTTTTAACTTAATAATTAGGTAATTTTATATAATCTTAACTTTTAAGCACATGGTTTTCAACCTTATCAAGGCCAACTGGTTCTAACAGTTTTTATAACTTTTTAACTTATAAAGATAGTAAATTAATTTATTAACTATATATTATCACTTAACTACAAGTCTTTAATTATTATTTATTATTCACATAAAATAAGAAATTAAAACTAATTTTTATAACAATAAGTTTACAGATATTTTTTTTTTATTAGTTTAAGATACAATTTTTGATTATCTTTTATCTCGATCAAAAACCCAACTGGACCCAAAATCACCTCGTTTTCGTTTTCTCTTTTAGCTTTTCTTCTTCCCCTTCCTTTTCTGGTACTCCCGTTTTAAAACAAGCATAATTTGTATTGATAATACATACTATCTCAAATACTTAATTCAAAAATAATAAAGTGCAAGATGAAGCATTGCAATTTTAAACAGTCTAATTCGTTAATGGAATAAAAATTAAATTATGACGTTGCCGACGTCACATATCAAGTCGGATAGAAGCTTTTTTCACGGTGGTGAGTAGATTTTTTTTGTTTTATTTTTTTTATTGCCAATTTAATTTTATGTCACCGTATATGTAGGTGGTCATTATATTTCAATTGGGCAATTTTATTTAATTATTCAAACAAATAAAAAAATTGAATTACGTTTAAGTATTGTGTTAAGCTGTGAGTGGATGCTGGGCTTTGGTTTCACGAAGAAAATTTGTGATATACGGCTGCTGTAGACTTCAAATATGTACACCACAAATAGCTGTGCCTTATTTGGCGTCGTCGTTCACTAATTTATTCACTGCACCCAAATCACTTTGTTAAATTACTTTAACACCTTTTTAGTAATCACTGAATAAATCAACAAATTATTTTTATTTTTAAGAGAAAACTGTAATTTGCTTGTTTTATGATATTCTGTATAGTTCCGAAGTGGACTATTTGATTGCTTAATGCGGACTGATACCTTTTTTTTATTAATTTTTTGACATTTATACAAAAACATTATCTATAACAAAAAATTGAATTATCATTGTAGCGATTAGTGACATCTAAGGTAAATTAATATCTAGTAATTTAAATTATCGAGTGTACATTTTTGGTTGGCGACTTAAATAATTTATAACAGTTTATAATTTATATATTGTAGAGCTTTTAACTATAATTTAGAATTTTAGCTATAATTTTCAGGTTTGGCTGCTGTCGTAACTTATTAATTATTAATATAAATAGAAGTATTGTGTTATAAACAAATTCATCTGTTTTATTTTTCTAATATATTTCCATTTTGGATTTCTCAATAAAAGTGTTCAGCTATAATTTAACAATCTAAATAATTTTCTTATAAACATTTGGATTTTTCTGGTTTATACTTCTTTTCCTTGTGTTGTAATGAATTTACGATCGGCCATCATGTTAATTCTTATTAACTAGATTACTTTCTTGAGGTATCACCATGTAGACATTCGTTCATAACCTATCCCCAATTAAAGTGTGTTAGTCAATTAGGGCTTTTCTTGTTTCTCTATTCTTTTTTGTTGTTGATTGACGGTAATTCTAGATTCAAATCAGTCAGTACATAACCCCACGACATCATGAGGTTAACCGCGCTAAAGTACCATCGTACTGAAACTGATTGAATAAAAAAAATTAATATCTATTGTAGCGGTATGTTTGCAAAAACAATTGGCTACCCAATTGTACAGTCATATTATATAGATTGTATTCTCCAATTGGAAAGTACTAGCATACATATCAGCGCTGTTCATATTCATGGGCTGGTTTGGTTTCACGCGTGAGTTCATAAAAAGACATCTTTCGTGACTGGCCGTTGCCAGATCTTAATCCATCTATTGGGATGGAATAGATCTGTTCACATTGAATATCAAAAACCAGTGACAGAGAACATCCATTGATAGTATAAATGCGTTTAAGTTATATAGTCTTTGTTGATTTCATCGCCAACCACAATTGTGTTCGTTTAATCATACCGTTATATAAAAATATTGGATACAGATGTCTAAGTGGCAGACAATATGAAACACTCGGTGATATGACAAATTAAATGTTTCTTAGGAGACATTTTTCTCCCTAACTCTTTCGAACTCATCGAGTTTTCTCATTTTTGTGATATTTTGTACTAACAATATCCAATACGATGCTCTCTAATTTTGATAGTACTTAGACTCGTCCAATTTTACCTCGCACATACCACAACATAACTCAAGAGATTGGTTGTTTACTTCATTATTATTTTTGAATCATATACAGTAATCGATTCACTTTAAGACAATTGGAAATGACGAACAGCATACATGTTTTGATGAGATACATGTAAACAAATTATATTTGAAGCTAAATTGTTGATCATTGACTAAATAGTTTATAAACGATCCCGTTTGACGTAGTCGAACGAGCTAATTATAGTTCTGATTCATCGTTTATATATGAGAAAATATACGAATTGTTTTAAAATAGTTTCTTGAGTGGTCTGAATCTTTGAAATTTAGTTGCGCTTTACGAGAATTCCATTGTGTAAATTTTTGACAAAAATCATATCAAAGCATGTGGAAATAGTCGATTTATCGTTTCTACAATCTCCACGGTGAATTATGTTCGATGCTGTGATGGAAGCTCCACTCCAGTGATAATGGATTCAAAACATAGACTATTATATGTATACGATCAAAATAGGACAAAAGTGATTGTTATAATCGAGCAGAGAATAATAGTAAGCGAATTTTATTTGAGAAACTATAGTCTAGAGTTAAACGTCTCACATGGGCGTAATAGTCAACTTGTCTAAAAGTTCATCGAAATAGGAATGACATTCAGCGGCCTTCAAACGATGATATTGTCCAATTGAAAAACTGGCGGCAAAAAACACGAAAAAATCGAGTTCGAATCCAACTGGATGCAATGCATATCAATGAAAGTGATTAATTGGAATTTATAAAAATTTATATTTCGCATACTTGTACTGACATATCCGTTACATATATTTTCCCATGTCAGGATATTCTTTCTTCATCTCTTAATAGATCCGCAATAGTTGTTCTATCGCCTTGGGATCGTTTTTTATTCGATTCCAATCATGTCTTGGAAATGTTAGATGGGACGGCGACTCAATGTAAATGGTTGTGTTTTGTTTTATTCTGGACCAACACAATCTCCAGAATCAAACTGATTAACCATATAATCCATACAACGGATTTTATAATAGCCGAGTGCTTCAATTATGCTCTTGTGACATTAGATGAAACTACTGGATACGATGGCTCTTGTAATATTATTGAAGTTTGTTCGGGCATTGATGGTGGTTGGGTATGCATACTGTGGTGAAATTATGACTTCAGGTTGGGATGTTGCCAGATCATTAAAGTTTCGTGGTGGCTCTGTAATACTGATCACTTCTTCATATGATGGTGGTGAATCGTCGAAATTTATTGGTCTTAATTGAAGATATGTTGCTTCTTCGTATAGCTTATGTACAAAAAAAATTAAGTTCGATTGCCAATCACATAATTTGAACATGAATCATTCTTTGTAAACTACAATACTTACATCCTCCATTTTAAGATGTTTTAAGATAATTTGATCTAAAATTAACAAAAAATATAACAAAACTAAACATACGAGTAAAACTCGAACATAAAAGTAAGCAAGCTCGATCATTGCGCATTCACACATTCTCTTGGAGATTGATATTAGTAAAACAATTTATTTGAAAATTTATTGGTACAGATGATCATCGCACAGATGATTTTTCTAACTTATATTTAACTTTCGAAGGCATGGTCATGAATTGGAATCAAAATCCTTTGAGAGTTGCTAAGATTCAAAACAGTGTTTTTTTTTTTATATTAAGCTTTAATTGGGTGCAGGGTGGACTTTTAGACAGTCCTAGCTCCTTGTAACTGTCAGAGCTCCTGCACCCAACGCGCGGTCCTTCAAGTAAAGGTTGATAGCTGCCTTAAACTTGTGCATTCTATAATCCAACGGAAACTGAAAACCGGATAACGAATTCCACTTCCTGGATGTTCGATGAATGAATTCGCGCTTTGTACCTTCAGTTCGAGATTTCGGCAGCTTCACCGTAAACCTATGCGCATTGACCGTTCCTCGTGTTACCCGTCCTGGCGTAACTAATGGTAGTATTTTCTCCTTTAATTCTGCAGAACATTTACCATTTGTTGTTAACACATGTGCTGTGGATGGTTGTCTACAAATCTGTAGTTTTCTGATAGATGTAGCTTCGTAGATTCAACAATTCAGACTCTCTAACTTAATCTCTTTAGACGATTGTATTATAGTTGTGCTTATTTCAAAGCTGAAGCATTTTAGTGAAGGTTCAATTGGTTTCACCTATTTTCGAATTGTTTCGTGCCAATCCAATACTTAATCATAATTTGTTTTAATTCACATTATGACCGTCGTGATTAGGCGTATGAGTAAGTTGCGATATAAATGTTTGTTTGGGCGATGTTTGATAGCAATACCAAATAAATTTATATACTCACCGTCCGAATCATTTGAATCACATTCCTTACTCTACAGTACAAAATATTTGGATATGTGTTGAAAAGATTTATATTCTCATTGAGAATGCCCATACTTAATAGACAACACGTTGATGAATTTAATTTGTTCTGAAATTGGAATATACTATTGAGGAAACGTCAAAAAACTGCATTCAGAATTGGAGCTTAGTGCAATCTTGGTAGTGAATTTATTGATACTTCTGGCAGCGAACTTAAAAAACTATTTCACTTTTATTGCAACAGTTCATATATTTATACTTAAATTAAGTTACGATTCTTAAAGCTTCAAATAAGCAGGAACTAGATGTGTTCAAATCTTATAAATATTACAAACAGTAAATAATAAAGGTAAGAATACCTATACCGCCAATAATTAAGATAACACGAATAATATTAGAACAGATTTATTGTATTTTTGTTGGATATGTCTGTTGTTGTGTCAACACTATTGTTTGTTGTGGTGCCGATTACATGTGGTTGTGACATTGAAATATCTGTTGCTGCTTCAAACGACGGTGGTGGCTGTGTCAGCTCTTTTCTTAATACTCACATCATCCATTTTGACAGTTCACTATTTACTAATTAAATTTTATTATTATGTAGAAGTTTTAAACATGCGGTCAATCGGTGAAACATTTCATGTAAAACTATAACTAACCCACACAAGAATAGTTACAAAACTAAAGCGAAAATTGCTGTGTAAACGATCTGATAAAAGCTCTCGTCGAAGCAGGGAGAAATGAGCAATTTATGATCACCTCAATTTCACTTAGTTTTGTAGAAAAAACATCAACAATAAAATTTTTTTAATTGATGTTGAGATTGTTGTTAAACGGGGATTCCCCTATACTCATTAAACTTAAATCCAACAATCTTCATGGTGGTCTAACATCTTCAATGCACAATCATCAAAGCACGCCTTTCATAGTTCAATAAGAACTGAGAGCTTTATTGGTCCAATGCAGCTTTTGTGTAAGCAATATGAGGTAAGGTGCGTAATGCCCAGAAACGGTAGTGGACTCAAACACTTAAAAAAGAGCTTGGATCGTAGCGTATTTCCATGGATAGCTCTTACATTGGAGATCATGATGTATTTTTGTTCAATTTGGCCCTTCGCAATTTATGTGGACTAATATTTAAATACATCAATTCAGTGGCCACTTTGAAAGGCAAAAGCAAAATGTGCTCTTTGTATTGCATTTTCTATTACCTGTTCGACGATTTTGGCACAAATGTTTACTTTCGGAACTCATCAATGGTTTGAGCTGTTTTTAATAACCCCACAAAGGTCGCCTCTCGTTGACATCAGACTTCCAAGGAATTTTCGTTGCAGAAAGTGCATTATTGTTTGATTTTCAGTGTGGCGTACATTAAGTTATAACCATTAACCTTCAAGACATTTTTCACGCGTTTGCGGACAGACATAGTAAGCCAACATGCGCAGCGATATCGAAAGTGAGAAATGTGCTTTCTTGATCATCAAAATTTACTACCGAACACGAGGTTTAATTATTCGATCGACTTTTTGGCCATATTTCAATGGATGATCTGTCAGCAATATTTTTTATCTTAATTGCGCTTTATACGGAAACAAAAACAAATCATCACTCAAAATGTGCCACAAAGTGGTACCAGTAACCCCAAAATGCTGAGTGCGTGGACGATACGACTCTTTTGGGAACGTCTCGGTTGTTGATGAACGGCATGTTGATGATCTCTTCAGTGCTAAAAAAATTAGGCACTAAACGGAAAATAATGTTGTCAAATGGTGCCTTTTGTCCACGATATTGTCGACAATATGCACCTTGAGTTAACACTGTTTCGGTGTGAAGTGATTCGCAGTTAAAATTAAACTGAATTAACGTTTCAAAAACATGTCTAATCAAGTCAATAGGTTAACAAATGTTAAAGTTATTCAATGTATACATGCAAAACTGGTTTTTAACTTTCGAGGGCAGAACTATATATTTAAAAGAGCCATCTGTAGCAGCAACGTACTAACGCGTGAAACTTAAACTCGCGGTTGACAGTGTTTTTGGAGCACACAATCATTTTATAGGTGGCGCAGTGGTTAAAGCTACGGTAGTTGGAGCGGGAGGTACCGGGTTCGAATCCCGCTAGGGGCAGGATGCAAAAAAGGGATTTTTCACCACACGATTACGATCGGTGGTGTAAGGGAACACATCTATGACCCCCTGTCGGAGTGCAGAACTCATGGGCCAACCTATCTTCCATGTCAGTATTATGCTGTCATGGAGCTATGCAATTTGCAGATGGTTCTACGTAAATTGAACCTATAGCCGTACGTCCTCGATTTGGCTGTAATGGCGTAAGGTAAGGACGTAAATAAGCGAACCGCGAAAGAGTTGGAAGTGCCCCGAGCCCCGAAACAGATAGCTATAATCATTATGATTGTGTTTGTCGTACTATAGTTTTAAGCAGAATCATGCTGCAACATCAGTGTACATCAGGTCGAGCGGGCACAGTTGATCCTATATTATTAGAGTACTAATTTAGTTTGTTTTGTTTTTGTAGTGTACTATATACTTATACATGATACAGTTTGGATGTCGATGGGCACATGCCAAAATATATACTTCATAATTAATAAATTATCTTTTAATTGGTGGCCTTTTTCTGTTTTTCGCAAAATTTGGTTTTACTTTGGGTTTACCTTTTCTGTCCAGCGGGTTGATCAACTCATCTCTTATCTCAGTTAGACCTGCTTAAAGTCAAACTCTGGTTTTTATATCTTCATCACTTCCTCCTCTCCTGTAACCCAGTATACAATCACATTACAGTGGTGGTCAATATAGATGACAATAAGGTTACGAAATCAGGAAATCCGTACAGTATTCTGTACGGATAATTGTAGGATGGTTTGTGTTACGCGTGTGACAAACTTACTGTCTTGCAACTGTAACCACACATATACAACGCGATTAGCATATAAATTGTTCAATTAATAAATATTTATAATTTTTGTATTGTAAAGTGCATATTTATAATTTTTATAATTTTTCGATGTTTTAGAGATTAGAAAGTCCCACAAAGAATGATTAAAATTCCGTTCAAACAAATGTTTAACAGTCAATAAATCATCGCATTGCGAAAGGACCAATCCGATCAAGGAACTATTTCCAGAATCGAGCCCATCAAACAAACATCTCGTCAAATACAAATCCTTACCCTTGCTATACTCTACAATTGTCCGATAGCCGAGTACATCCTCCTGTTTAAATAACGTTTTAATACGTGTTTCGATCGGTTCGTGTCTTAATTTAAATTGGTCGAATATTATTCAATTCGATAGTGGGGATAAAATGTTAGCGATTGTATTGTATTTTGGTAGTGAAAATGTCCCCAATATATTCCAAAAGCTTGACTGTAATTTTTCAAAAGCTGTATTCAATTCGTCAGCATAAAATTTCCTGAAAGTAGTTTAGTATAATAACGGATAATATAGTGCGGCTCTCTTGTACATTTACTATTCGCTGGGACCGGTTTCGTGAACATAAAATGTTTATAAGTGCATCCTTGTTGGTATTATTTAGTGCATTGATCAGCTTCTTAACATTCGCTTGTACATTAAACTGTGCTATATTCCACCAACTTTTCACCCAAACTAAAACTTGACTGTAAATAGAAAATAATATCAGACAGCTGCAATTCTCAACTCTTTAATCAGTTTGGACGATGAGTAACACAAAGATAAGGTTATGCCGAACAATGAACAGTTACCGCCTTAATATATGTGCCACAGCAAAAGCGTTAATTGGTAAACATTAAACTCAAATGAATGCCGGTTGAAAGACGTCACTATACTATACTTAAGTTTACAAGCACAACAATGGCACAACAACAATTCTTTAAGACTGCTCGAACGACTGAATTCACTCATATTTTGTTATCGTTTGATTCTTAATTGTAATGCATGTCATGTGCTACTAACACATACACACAGTATCAAGAACTATTCTAATCTTCTATTTAAAGCATACAAATACAACATCTTAAGAAATTGTCCGAATCCGAAATCGAAATAAACGCGTAAGCTAATACTCAAACCAAAAGCATGAATAAAGTATTTTGAATGGTTCAGGAAAAGTACTAGTGAGTTTATCGTCAACATTTAGGTAAACTAATGTGAACATTTAGGCGAACTATTCAATACTTTTACAATGTGAAGTAATTAGAAACTCATTTTACATATTATTTATTATGAATTTATATGATTGGTTTAAAATACGATAGCCCTATCTCGAAACATCAATTCTTCGCACGATGCCTTGAAAAGAGTATGGAGGGCT
The DNA here is from genome assembly GCA_963932295.1 of Tipula lateralis. NCBI lineage: Eukaryota > Metazoa > Arthropoda > Insecta > Diptera > Tipulidae > Tipula > Tipula lateralis. Next base: position 183,087,560 of record OZ010738.1, on the reverse strand, counting down.
TGGGCACCGATAAAATGGTTTTCAACCGAATTTAATCACACGATGTGAAATTATGTTTCAGCAACCGTATGGTAAGTTGCTTCGTAGTTGGATTAAAGGAGACACGTTTGGGACCTACACATATATGCTATACGGATTAATTGTCGAATCACGTTCAACTGAATAATACTTATAAACGTTAAAAACGTGAATTACTAGTTCAATCGTAACAACAACACATACATTTATTTTCTTAACGAACTGTATTCTTTAAGATTGCTCGAACGACTGAATACACTCGAACATAATCTTATTTGTTTTCATTTGTTTCTACATTACCAGTGCATGCCATGTACTACTAACACATACAAACAAAGCACAGAAATACAACGTCTTAAAAAAACTGGGAATTCGAAATCGAAATAAACGTTTAAGCTAATACTCAAACCGAAAGCATAGTTTCTGAGATCTGTTCGTTCCTTGAATGAATCCCAAAATATTCGAAATCCTCAAGGCCATCAGTTGATCCTTATATAGGTATAATTTCTACAAAACAGTTTTTTGGAAATTGTGTATCATTGTGTCCGTTTGTAGGTAATTAAGTGTCGTCCAAGCTCCCTTCATATTTGGCACTGCCCAAAGAAGGCCTCTGCTTTGTAGCCGAGCGACTGTTTGTGTTTCACACCTTCTGACCTCAAGATCAAGCGGTAGCAAACTCACCGCAATTTTTTAAGCTGCAGTGGAGGTATAGTGTGCATAACTCCCACAATACCCAGTCTATAAAGTTCCCAATCAGTTTTTGTTGAGCTCCTCAATTCTCTTATTGCAGGTTTGTCACTGGTGAGGGAGAAGGAGATGTATAGCAATGGTCAGTGAAAGTCACGTCATCCAAGATGAGACTTTTGCATTTAGTAATATCAATTATTTTCTGCCTTGTGGAAGTCATACACATTAAAGATGACTTAGATTTGCCGTTATACAAATCTGAGTCTTCAAAAGCCAAAGATTTTCAGAAGTACAAGATGGGCGTATGATGAGCGTTGTCCCTCATCAAGATCTTCTCGCGCTCGCAAAAAACAACTTCTCGGAAGCTTATGATTTACTCTCGATCCTGGGCTCTCACCCCGGTTGACCTGTAACTTCATTTCAGAAAATACTCCAATAAATCATCATCATCATGATTCCTCTAATGCCACCAGATATAATTTCTCTAGAGAAGCGGATAGCATTTCTAGTTAGGTAGATTATCGGCACGGTATATGGTTGACACCTTTACTAATTGCCTAGTGGTCACCATGACGAGGTACCACAAGCATATGTGGAAGTTGTTAGATACGGAGTTAACAGCAAGTGCCAATTTGATTCTCCCCGACAGCTTCATACCTGATCACAATGACATAATGGCTGACAAGATTCCACACAATCTAACCAATCGGTGACAATTCGGTGATTCCACGACCAAATGGACTATACAAAAAATTGTAGTGACAATTATGCAATAAAACAACAAACAATATTTTATTGATAAGTTTTACATTTACAGTACGTTAAAAAAAAATTAGATAATATAAGACACACTAAGTCGTACATATATGGTCTCTATAAGTTTAATTATTCGATCTTCTCACCAAACAAAGCGTAAAGTGGAAATTTATAATGTTTCGATGTTTTTGAGCTTATAAAATCCCGCAAAGAATCATTAAAATTCTGTTCAAACAAACGTTTAACAGTCAGTAAATCATCGCATTGTGAAAGGACAAATCCGATCAAGGAAATATTTCCTGAGTTAAGTCCATCAAATAAACATTTCGCCAAATACAAATCCTTACCCTTGCTATACTCTACAATTGCCCGATAGCCGAGTACATCCTCCTGTTTAAATAACGTTTTAATACGCGTTTCGATGGGTTCGTGTCTTAATTTAAATTGGTCGAATATTAAATTTAATTGTTGAAAATTTCGTTTTGTAAATATTTCCAGAAACTCGGTTACATAATCGTCATTATACGGATCCTTCTCTTCAGATAGTGCGGTTGCATCGTTCTTGGCTGCATTCAAATCAGTATTATCGGTTTCATCTCGATCCGATTTACATATTTCAAGAAGTAAATCTCTAAGTTGTAACGATAAACAACTTTTGATGTCGTCTTCCAACTGATGACCAAAACGGTTTTCGTATAACGATTTTAGCTCGTCAATTTCCCGATTCGATAGTGGGGATAAAATGTTAGCGATTGTTTTGTATTTGGGTAGCGAAATAATCCCAAATATATGAAAAAAGTTTTTCTGTAATTTTTCAAAAGCTCTATTCAATTCGTCAGCATAAAATTCGATCGGATTCATTACGAGAGCGAGCATGATTTTTTCAAAATTTTCATCGAAAGACTTTGATTCAATCTGGGCTTTTAGTGGTTTCTCAGATGTTTCGTTGAATGCCGCCACGATTTCCTGAAATAGCTTAGTATAATAACGGATAATATAGTGCGGCTCTCTTGTACACTTACCATTCGCTGGGACCGGTTTCGTGAACATAAAATGTTTATAAGGTCATCCTTGTTGGTATTATTTAGTGCATTGATCAGCTTCTTAACCTTCGCTTGTACATCAATCTGTGCCATATTCAACCAACTTTCCACCCAAACTTACGCTTGAATGAAAATAGAAAATAATATCAGACAGCTGCAATTCTCAACTCTTTAATCAGTTTGGACGATGAGTAACACAAAGATAAGGTTATGCCGAACAATGAACAGTTACCGCCTTAATATATGTGTCACAGCAAAAGCGTTAATTGGTAAACATTAAACTCAAATGGATGCCGGTTGAAAGACGTCACAATACTATACCTATACTTACGTTTACAAACACAACAATGACGTAATGTATTTGATATTACTTTATACGATTATATTTCTTAACAATGTGAATTACCAGTTCAATTGTAACAACAACACATACATTTATTTTTTTAACGAACTGTATTCTTTAAGATTGCTCGAACGACTGAATTCACTCATATTTTGTTTTCGTTTGATTCTTAATTGTAATGCATGTCATGTTCTACTAACACATACACACAGTATCAAGTACTATTCTAATCTTCTATTTAAAGCATACAAATACAACATCTTAAGAAATTGTCCGAATCCGAAATCGATATAAACGCGTAAGCTAATACTCAAACCAAAAACATGAATATTAAGTATTTTGAATGGTTCAGGAAAAGTACTAGTGAGTTTATCGTCAACATTTAGGTAAACTAATGTGAACATTTAGGCGAACTATTCAATACTTTTACAATGTGAAGTAATTGGAAACTCATTTTACATTATTTATTATGAATTTATATGATTGGTTCAAAATAAGATAACCCTATCAGTGGGCAAATCATTCGGGTGTAGTCGACCAGACTAGAACCTCCAGGTTGGACTATTCGAAGTACACCATAACGCTTTTCAAGTTATAATTCCAAACATTTCATTATATTTTATTTCCGTTTCCTGGTTCGGTCCGAGAACGCTTATTATGATTAATAAATAAAACAACCAATTGTGAAAGCTATATAGTGATAGGGCAAGATTATAGATCCTTAATTTTATTGAAGACTTTTTAGATCATCGGTAGCAATACTTTAAATTTCAGATGATCGTTTCTCTCTGATCAATCCATATAATATATGTTTATAAGACCCTGATGTCTCCGATTTTATCCCATGCCGCAACGTGTCACAGTATTGTTTATAGTATTCCTTCTTGATTGTAGCCATATCAATCTGTATATAAAACAATATTTATTACATGAAGCCGTTACATAATACATAATAGATAATCCCTACCTCAGACCGTGTAATAATGATCCGATTCAGCAAACCCTTATCCATCTTAAAATTCAAACACTTGCACAAAAGTTTGGCATAAAATTGTGTTCGAGACATCGCGTATCGCACCACAGTCAAATAGAATGGTTCCAAATAATCAGGTACTTCATCTTTGATTAGTTTTTCAATTGATCGTCCAGTCTGCTCCTCGTAACGCATAAACAATTCGTGTAAATATCGAAAACTACGGCGCACAAATACATCTCGCATTTCAGCACGATCGTGTAGTTTAATCGTCGTATGAGTTGCTAGTAACTTCATATCGTCGATTAGTAAATTTTCATCTACGTGTCGAGTTTCATCGCGACGTGCCTCGCACAAAAGTGACACAATATCGTTTATCTTCATCAAATTACCAAATTTCATTTTCTCGTGGAGTGATATCGAGAACTCTGTAAAAAAGTAAATTGTATTACGAATGGTTTTCTATAAAAATCGTTTTTTTTTTTAATCATAAATACTTCGTTCAAATTCCTCCACGAGGATTTGCATTTCGTCGTTCGACAGTATACAAAGTATTTGAAATATATCATCGACATCGAATGAATTGAGTGCAGTGTGTAATTCGTCACAATAGTATGAGACTAGTGGTTGAAATACGGCGACTAAAACTCTTCGAAAATCAAACTCGTTTTCGTCTAGTTTAAGTCCGGTACCTCCGAGCTGTATATAGTGTTTCTTGATTTGTACACGCTGCTCGTTATTTCGACAACACACCAACTTTATTATATCTCTTGTATCGATATCTTCTTCTAGAGCACTGTACAATACTAAAGCATCTTCAGCCGGATTAAAACCACTGTCGAGTGTGAAAACGGTTGGCGTTTCATCATCGTAACGTACATTATTGTTGGTGTTTGGAATTAAATGATTGGGCGAGTAGAATTTTCGCGTTTCAAACGAGTTCGACGATGGCAGGTGTGGTGGAAGAGTTGATGGTGTAAATAAATCAACGGGAGTTGTAGCTCGTGAGCCCACGGCTTCTTCGTATGTTGGAGGTAGGTCAGATAAGTTGTTCATATACATCTGAAAATAAATTATAACTTTAGTTCTTATTATGCAAAACTGGCAAGATCAATATAGACTTGAGATGCAAAAGTACCAAACATCTCATAAAAAACACAGTGGGTTGAGTTTAAAATATTTTATTGAGTTTAAAACAGTTTATAAGTATCATTCAGTTGAACGCGATTCGCCAATTAATCCGTATAGCATATGTTTGTAGGTCCCTGACGTGTCTCCTTTAATCCAACTACGAAGCGACTTACCATACAGTTGCTGAAACATGCACTTAATATTATATAAATCAATTTCACATCGTGTGATTAAAATGCGGTTGAGCACAATTTTATCGGTGCCCAAGCCTTCCATACTCTTTTTAAGACATCGTGCGAAGAATTGATGTTTCGACATAGCATACCGCGCGATACACATATAGTATGGTTTAATGTAGTATGGGATCAAACTTTTCAACATTTTCTCGATACCCGCCTCCCGTTGTTGTCCATATAACAAAAACAGTTTTTGTAAATGTTTGAAACTCCGCTGGGACCAAATTTTACGTATTGCAGCCTCGCGACGATGAAACTGCATCGGATTCAACGATTTTGTTGACTCGGTCTGGGTAAGCAATTCTTTTAAATCCTCTTTGATCAGCTCGTCGTCCAATTCAGTATTCTCATCTCGTTGTCCTCGACACAATAATAAGATTTCTTCCCTAATTTGTTGATACTTTTCCGTTGTAACCTTGTCTTTGATAGAAATTTCGTATTCTGGAAATGAAGGTGAGTTATTCGATTACAGTATATAAAACTATACATTCCATGTACTTACTATCTTCGAATGCTTCACAAAGTGCCATCATCTCATCATTTGACAGTATCACAAGTATTTGGAAAATACTTTCAACATCATACGAATCCATTGCATACGCCAATTCCTCGCAGTAGTAATCCATAAGCGGTTGAAAAAGGGCGACCATCACTTTACGAAAGTCGTAGTCATCAAAGCCGAGTTCTAAATTTCGGCCACCGATACTTATATACGACTCTTTGATTTTAATTCGTTGTTCGTTCGAGCGGAAACAAACAAGTTTTATGATGTCCGCCGATTTAATACCGGCATTAAGCGAGGCGAGCAAAAATCTTGCATCCAAATGTGGATTAAATGTATTGATGCGAAACACTGTCGGTGTATTCTGTATATGATAGATGTAAGTATAGCATTTCAAATTAGACAGATACTGAATGACCATGTGTCGTGTACAACGAAACACTTACCTTATCGTAACGAACATTGTTATTCTCACACGGGATTATAGAATTTGGTGAGTATAATGTTCGACCACCGCGATCTGGTGAAGGAGTTCGTGACGTGGGACGCGAATTAATAGGTGATCCACCGCGTGACGATGAGGCTGAACGTGGTAGTGGAAGCAATGAATCTGTTGGTTCCGCAGGCCATGGAAATGGACGATGAAGACCGAATGAGGATGAAACAGAAGCTCCCATTACCTCGTCATAGGTTGGTGGTTCATCTCGAACATTGTTTGATTTCTATATATGCTCATGTATAAAGGGGATCAATCATGTTATTTTCATAATTACAGAGGTGTTAACGTGAAATCAATGTTAGTTTTACATACGAGTTAGTAATTGAAATAAAGTAGCACAGTTCACCAGATATCAAGAAGTTTCATACTGTCACATGTATTAAACGATAGTTTGGGCTTTTAATCCGATGTCCCTTTACTGCAACACCTTAAGTTCGTAGCTTAAGTATCGACATGGTTCAATTCATATTGTATGGATTTCATCGAGCCTTAGTATACTGCTTGTATCACGATATTTGTTGTATTGTAAGTCCGCCTCATTAATGTTCACTTGTTTCTATCATAGCTTTGAATTCTTGCAGAGAACCTGAATTCATCAATCTTGGGATGGTTCATAAATAGCATCGCCCCTAAATGCCTAGCTTCAATTTCCGGTTGTCCCAATCTCGACCATATCTCAGACATGTCTTAATTTTTATGTAATGAACTTTTATTCAATCTCTCTGCCGCTTTATGAACTGTTTCGGACGTGGTCTGTTTACTCAGAATCCGCAATGCGCTCAGAATTAGCAATTTGAACCACGAGCTTTAATGTTATAAAATAGTTTTTGCTATAAGCTTTTTCCACTATTCAGTGCTCGCCAATAGATGGCAGCATTGACCAGAATTAAATAAAAGTGAGTTAGAATCAAGTACACATATTAGCAAAATAGTTAAAAACACCACATTAAAACATAGATTAACAGTTAGATGCCCAGGAAACTTTAAAGCATAAAAACGAAACATATAGTTGAAAAAACTTACATTTCCGCTCATTTCCGTTTCCGTTCTGAAATTTACACAGAAAAAACGTAAAATTAAAATAAAGTTTTGAAATTCATCCGCCATTTTGTCGTTAACTTAAATAAAACGACCATTCTAATGATTTGTTTTTTTTTGGAAAATATAGTAATTTTTTATTTCAAATTAACAATTTTTTTAAATAATTTTTATCTTAAATTAAATATAATTAATTTATCATTTTATTTTTATCGATTTTGTAGTTTTTTAAAAGTCTTATTTATAGTTTTCTGTGTAGTAATAAAATCTTTTGTAATATATTTTTTTTAATTAATTAATAATAAACATAATAATTCTGTCATATAATTTATTTATGTATTTTTGTTTAATAATTAATATAATTAAAAATATTTAATAAATTTATTTCAATTATTTATAGTTTGTTTTGTAGTTATAGAGATATATATTCTAAAATGGTCGAGAAATAATTTGATACAGCCATTAAGAAGGAGCACATATTGAAATATGAAGTCACAATAGCAAGCACACGCCGAAATGTTCTCAATTCTAAAATTGGAAAGGATAATATGGTCATGACGTCAATAATGAGGAAATTTGTTAGTCAGGTTAACTAGTACGTAGTAAGTCGTACTAGTTAACCTCACTAACAAATTCAAAATGGCCACGTTTCAACTGCTACCAGTGTGCTCGGCGAAACTTAAGGCTTCAGCAAAAGAAGTAAAGATGGTGAGGAATGATCGCAGAAAATACACAGAAGACATTCTTAAGACTGCGGCACAAGCATAAACTCTAATCACACGTAATCAACCAACAACTAAGAATGGACCAAGCTGATTTTACGCCAGGAAGGAGCTGTACAGATCGGATGAACACTACACAAATCATCATAAATAATTCAAACGAATTAATTTCACCACTATGCACTCTCTGTGTCGTCTTCGAACGTGCATTTGAACTTATCACTTTGCGAAATGGACATACTTAAGAGGCTTATCGGGATGTCGGAAACAAAACCAATAATAAACTGGTCGAGAATGGTGCTAACCGAAGTCAAAGAACTCCGAAGAACTGAAAACAATAGGCTAGAGTCAACTGGTGGTTCATCAAAAAATTATTTTATTTAATCTCGGTTTGGCTGAAATTTCAACTCCAAACACACACCTGAGTAGATCTTGGCTTCCGTGATAAATTCAAAAGCCTAAACTATAGCAAATATTTGATCTGAATTGGAGTAAATTGCAACAAGATATGCTTTCGGACTGTATCTCTAATCAAAACAATATTACGATAAGCAAAGCATCAAAAGCTACCGTCGAACGTTGAATAACTGAATTTAAACGTGGTCGATATTGCTAAAAGACAAGAAATAATGAACAAAATCGTTTTGAGAGACCTTATCCCAAGTTACAGTGCGAATTACTGAACCATTCAACCATATTTTCCGGATCTAGCTTCCTGGGATTTTTACCTGTTTGGAGACTTTAAAAAGGATATGCTGTTGAATAAAGTCGAACTTCCATAAGGACAAAATTAAGACTTTAACCTATTACGTCGCCTGTTGTCAACTTAACAATAGCGTGCTGACTACATCTAATTCTCAACAGTAAGATGACAATCCTCATCAAACCAATCATTTCTGGGTTTATTTCTATCCACTCGGGATTCTACTGTACTTAACCAAAATATCTACACTAGAAACGCGTTGAACTACGTAATTAGACATTTAATTTGTTTAACCACCGTTATCTGTGTGTACTTAATTTACAAAGATCCAGTTGAAACCAGACAAGAAGATTGTGTATGACCTATTATGTATGTACGCCATTACCAAAAGGCCAATACGGGTTGATAACGAAAGCTCCAAAAATGTATGTGAAACCGGTTATAGGGTGTCCATTCAATATGACGTAACGCTTTAATTCTCAACCAAATTATGATTTTCTTTAAAATTTATTTGATTTTTTTGTTTTATATAAAGAAGAACAATGTCGAGGAAGCGCATACAATTTTTTATCTCAAATTTTTATTTCGATCATTTCGAATTTAATAATAAAATTAATTAATAATTATTTATAATAATAATAATATGATTATTTGTTTATCGAATTTCCAATCTGAAATGAAAAGAGCAAAAAATTAGCAAATTTTTAAACATGGCCAGTTACAGCGTTACGTTTTGGGTCAATTGTAAGTCGATTGTCGTATATGTAGTTGAATTTATCAACAGCACGCCACTGTTTTTCATGTTAAAACGACTAAACGAGACAGTGTTGATCGTCTCGTTAGTCGTTACACAGAGTAGACGTGTTTTTTTCTGCTCTGTGTTTTGTTTTATTTAAACTAATTTTTAATTGTTAATAGTGAAAAGGATTAAATATAGAACTATATTATATTTAGATAAGTACCGTTTCATTAATATTATTTAGTTTGCCTTTTGTATATATTTTGATTATTCAAAACCCAAATACTAAATCACAATATCCCGCTAAAAACATTGTATATGACGTAAATTCCATTTTGTTTCGTATAACACGAATTTTTTTGTTTCGTTCTTCGTTAAAAGCTATAAGTGCAAACACACATACAAACTTGCGGCAACTCCGTTATTCGTGTAAAACAAAATATTTTTATATTTTGCTTTATGTATATATCAATACATACAGTAGAACCATCCATTTAAATTAAATTTATTGTTGTAATTTAATTTCGGTTGTACTGTAGCGCAAAATATATTAATGATGGAAGGGATTAAAAATTGTTTTTGCTACGATCACTACCATCAAAACCCCGTTTACTAGAAGCCTGACTGCACACATACGTCTGTCGTAAGAAAATTAGTCAACCTTTAGGGGTATTGTTGAATATTCTTCTATTCGTAAAGGTTAATGTTTGTGAATACAGTTAAAAAAGCGTATTATTAAAGTGAATGAAATCTTCTCATTGGTAAAAAAACTTGATGACTAGTTAGATAATTACTTTTACTCGGTATATGTAATTTTCGGTTAGACGCAGGTAGTGCCTGGGTCCGCATAATTTTGGAATATATTTATATATTGTGTTGCACATATTTCAGAAATATGCTATACATATCTATGTTATGTATTTGTAAAAATGACGCCTGTTTGTCTCAATCATAGCGCGCCACTGCTATTGATATTCGCAAACAGCACTCACAGCATGTATCCGTCTTGGCACATTGTCGTGAATGAATAAAACATTAAAGTTACATATGATATAAACAGACATAAACTTACATACACAACCAACGGAAGGGGTTGCGATTTGCGTTGATTTTTAATCGGGGAGGGGGTGGAATATAAACGTACATATACATAAGTACATGTATATAAAATGTGACATTAAATTAAAATGAATAATTTCACTTCAGCGTATATTTTACGATGAAATCATTTCTATATACTCGAACAGCTTTTTTATACATGTTGATGATGAAATTGATTCTACAGTGATTTTTATGATCATCGTGATTTTTATTTTGTGCGCGCGGAAAATTTTACTGAGTGTATTAAAACTGTGTAATAAAGTGAATCTTTTCAGTTATATAACTGAAAAGCTGGTTAAGTGTTCCAACGTGCATTGTATAAACTAAAACTGATATGTATATATATATATATATATACATATATATATATATATATATATATATATATATATATATATATATATATATATATATATATTTATATATATATATATATATATATATATATATATATATATATATATATATATATATATATGTATATATATATATATATATATATATATATATATATATATATATATATATATATATATACATATATATATATATATATATATATATATATATATATATATATATATATAACAGAAGCATCAATAAATTCTAAACTGGTTCCCATTACGTTAGGTTTCTTTTTACTACGGAAGCTTATCAAGCTCAACCCATGCATGAAAGTAACTTCGAATCTTAGTATGTGACATCTAATTAAAATTATAAAAGGGGTTCATGGTCTTACGATCTGGAACGTGGTGTATGATGATGTGCGTCGATTCCATTATAAGTTCAAGTGGTTGTCTTTGCTGGTAACATCGCCGTAATGGTAGTCGCAAAACACCTGGCTTTACCTGGCTGTTCTTCGTGCACGGAAATATACAAAATAGCGGAACACGTGTTGTTTGAGTTTTAAACGACGCGAGAAAAAATATCGGTGCATCTGGTCCTCATCTAACTCCCGATAACGTTATTGATTTTATGTTGGAATCAAAAGGCAGATAGAAAGCCGTGAGCGGTGTTGTGTCACGGATTGTAAAGAAGTCGAGATGTTTTGAAAGAACCAGAAACGCGATGAGAACCTATATATAGTTCTAGCTGAATAGAAGGTAGCTTATAGCTGAGCCTAGGGCCGAACTGCAAAGAAACCGGATGTTAGCGTTTATTCGACACACTCGCATGTTTGTTTATAGTTCAAATGTGCTGTCTATCGAAGATTCGTTCCTTCTTTACCACAAAAAACTCTTTAAACTCTGATATTCACAATGATCTGGTTTTGCAAAATTGTATTTCGGCCTGCTAAGTGTTTTATTTCTCCTAAACCCGTGTTTCACACACCCAGTATATTTTGACGAAGTCAATAATTCTCATTCTACATGCATATAAATATTTCAAAGTATCTTTAGGAGAAGAAAGGTTAAGAGGCAGATCTTTTCAGAGATCTAACGAACACTTGGACTGAAATTCAAGAAATGCACAAAATTTTATACCGAGAATAGGGAGAAGTAAGTTCAGGAAGGAAAGATGACTTATTTGCTGAATACATACACCATCGTATTGGAAATCAAGGAGGAATCGAACTGGCTTACACACACACACACACACACACACACACACACACACACACACACACATGGAGTGTGATTAAGATTATGCAATATTAATATCGTGTGTCTTAATCGTGTGAGTCTTAATCGTTTTATTATAATATCAGTGCGGTTGTGGTTTTCTATTTCCAGTGACAAAACTTAGACATTTATAAATATTTAAATACACTTGTTGGTGTTTTCGGTTATTAACGCGTGCCAACTTCTCCACCGACAAATAGAGCATATGCACATGAAACTGGATATATATAACTTGAACACGTGCCATTGATCGCCTTGTATATGTATACGTTAATAATCTTTATACGACGAATAACATGGTTTTATCTACCATTTACCGATACCAAATGGACCAAAATCAATAGTTAATGACGACGATGTTTCCATACAAAAATTTTCTTAATTCTTATCGCAATTTCACCACATCATATACTCCACCTTCCCTTACTCGTGAGTCATGACTCGATGATTCCCCATCATCATCATGATAATAATCATTATACGGTGATGTTGTATAATCATCATTAAACTCACTTATGGCGAAATATATATTATATATTGGAGGACACCACATTCTCAATATTGACGAAAATTAAAAAAGGAAAAGACGTAAATCGGAAATTTAATTTTCTTTATGATGAATGAAATGAACATGTACTATAGAGAAGGGTGGGGCGGTTTTTGTTTTGAATTGTTTTTGGGGTTTAGAATGATTTTTTGTTGTTGTTGTTAATTTACGTTACTTGTCAATGCGATAAGGACAGTATTATATGTATATACATATGTGTGGGGAGGGGTTGGGTCCAATATTATATATACGTGTTCGTATACGAAACAGAAATACTTTCTTATCTCTATATACTAATCATTTTTGGTAGTTTGCTTTACGGATTTTCGTCGAGTTATTTATATGGAAATTTTTCGAAAGGTTAAGACGATTGAATTAATCATTAGTGAGATGATCATGATGATGTAGAATTTTATATATTGATTCGATATACGTACTCGTACACATAAAAACGGGATTAGGAACTCTGACATATTTTTCTCGTTTGCAACTGTCAAAGAGAATGGTTAATTGTTTAGAATTTATATCTTTAAATCCGCATATAAATTATTACTGCGTGTAGGAAACAAATTTTTCACCCTACCATCGAGATGAAAACACAAACAAAAAAGCTCCTTGTTAGTTTCAATTGGTTGTTATTGTACTACTTTAGTTGTTGTTAAAGTATCATTATCATAATTATCATTATGATAATCATTATCATTATGTTTCTACATCACACACATACCCCTTTTGTTATTTTTCACTCTGGTTCACGGGGAAAACAATAGAGGACATTAATATACAAAATAAAAACTGTTGTGTTTAGTTCGTTGTACACGAGCACAAAAAAATCCACTTTGCATAAATAAAACGCGGGATAAACCAAAAATAAACCAACCGGTTTTTTTTTTCATTTACAAGACACAAGACAATGAAATAAAATTTTCTTTAATTTTTCTTATCAATTTTTTTTGGATCTTATCTCTCTCATTTATTTTTCGGGTAATTAAAAATCATTTTTATTTTTATGAGGGTACTAATTCACGTCCTAGTTGTCTTATAATCTATATATTATTATTATATATAAATACGAACACTATGGAAGGGTTTTATGTTTTGTTTCGCAAACTTTCTGCAGATTTTGTATAATTGCGCTGCCGTTGTATAAATAATAAAATATATAAGCTGGTGAGTTTTACTACGGACATTAAGCGTTGAAAGTATGTTTCAACAGTAAAGCATATAATTTTTGTTTTTGATTAAATATCGTAATTAAAGCTGTCCCATTTAAAGCTTTACACGCCTGGAGGAACAAACACGGAAACCGACAATCTCAAAAATAGAGATTGTTATACTTATCAAAAACAGGATACCAAAAGTTTTCCTTATGGCAATCGGTAGTGTAATAGTTCTAACGAAATCTACAACGAGGTATCCGAGCAATCTGGACAACAGATTGACTTACTAAGAGCATATCTGCTGTACATGCCATATAGAAACAGGCTCACTCAGTAGGCTGATGTATAAAATAGAAGAACCTCGAGCAATCAAGCGAAGACTGCTTATGAAGTCACTGAATCAGAATTGTTGTTGCCTGAGCGATTCCAGTTGATCTGCTATCACAATAACGTGTCGAGATATCTTTCAACAGCGCGCAGATCTTGGAAGAAGTAAAGATACTGCAATTGTTCGGACCTTCGAACTCTCGGAGAATGACAACGGAGATGAGATGAAAGCTCCACTTTTAACCTCTGCCAATTTAGAGCAGGACATTTTAGATATTATTGGATAGAATGGATAAACTTACGACACCTCAGTGTCTAAGAATGTGCCCATAAGAACTCGATAATGCAAGCCATATGTTTTTAGCTGCAGTGGTTTCACTGATGGTAGGAGCTAATTATATACAGCTGTAGTAGAGGTTTTTTTCTGAAAATATCGTGAATATGATATTTATTAGAGGAACTTAATTAGAATAAGGACTAATTGGAAATAACATTCCTCCCGAGGAAACTCAAGTGCAAATATCCTCTGATTTAATTTGATGGACGTCCTTTTCCTTTTCTAAACATTACAATAAAAGTGTACCTTATCCTCCACAATAGTGCAATAAAGGTTATGGTGAATAGGATTTAAAACACAATGGACAATAATATCAGAGTCTTGATATCTTGATTTCAAAACCACTAAATACAGCAACCTGATCTTCTTAAAAGCTCTCTTTTCAAAACTATACAGTATATTCATTTGAATAACTTAGACTAAGCTTCTTCTTTAAACCAACACTTATTTGAAACTTATTAACTGATTTGACGCCATTTTAAGTAATTAAACAAACCCTTTACGATTTTGACTACACTTACGTATTTTGACAGAAGTAACTTTTGTTGCTATAGAAAACAAACGAATTAATGTAGATTGCCTACAGTCCAAAGTCTACTAAGATCAAAATGTATGTGATTCGTCAATTTACATTTTTTGCAAGAAAGATATAAAATAAATGACTCCGTCATAAATAAGATGGAGGCAAATAAGTATCATGTAGTAAACCGA
This sequence comes from Tipula lateralis, assembly GCA_963932295.1. Taxonomy (NCBI): domain Eukaryota; kingdom Metazoa; phylum Arthropoda; class Insecta; order Diptera; family Tipulidae; genus Tipula; species Tipula lateralis. The sequence continues at coordinate 183,072,365 of OZ010738.1, read as the reverse complement.
TTATTAATATAAACCCCCATTTGTCGTTTCTGTACACTGTCAATTAAAAATATTCATTAAAATATTTACCTAAAATTATTTTATATTAATTTCATATATAATTTATTTGTTTTTTTTGTAGTAAAAATCACAATTTCTAATTTTTTTTATTAATTATTATTTATATTTTTTGTAACCTTTGTTGTTGTTTTTTATTAATTTAAAAGATGTGTGTAGCTCGGCCTTTTTTTATCATTTTTAAGTTTTTTTATTTCATAAGGAGCCGCTGTTTAATTTTTTTATTTGACATATTTTTGTTTCAGTATTTATTTATTTATATTATGTTTAATAAAAAAACTAACTTATTTATTATTTTTTAAACTAAAATATTTAATTAATAAAAATTTATGTATTAAACGAGCTTTTTTAATTACGTTTAAGTTTCAACAACATTTGCAACAAATTCCGCTGAAAAAAAGAAAAGAGATAGAAATAAGAAAAATCAGTTTATAAAATTTCATCAATAGATGGCGAAGATTAATAATAAGATTTAAGGTGATTTATAAGAAATTAATTAAACAAATTATACGTTTTTATAATTGAGTTATTATATATAAGAGGTGTATATTTATGCAAATTATACGACAACGTGTTTAAGGACGATTTGTGAATATATATATATATATATATATATATATATATATATATATATATATATATATATATAT